>MCJB01010111.1:10244-67664 GCA_002018475.1 Nicotiana obtusifolia | reverse complement strand
GGAAGAGATAAATCACCGGAGAAACCCAGTAGAACAAAAATGGCAGCAACTTTATCTGAAAGTCCTGAACTGAGATACAGAAAACACGGAACTAGAAACCTATGACAGATTCGCACGTAATCAACAACATCAACACCTAAGATACAAAGTACTTCCATATCTGACCCAAGAAGCCCATTTCCTTAAGAAGGTGCTGTTCTTTATGATAATTTCCCATAGAACTTGGACAACATGTGAAATAGCAGATAGGTCCATAAGAATATTGCAGTATTCTTCTCTATGATAATCTAATTTAACCCTTCAAACAGGAAAGAGAACTCCATAGTTCCTTTTTCCTCTCTAATGATCTGTGACTCATATATCTACTGGAGACCGCTAAATGAGCTAGATGTTATGGTTCTAAATATAGACTCTAACAGTGATGATCTGTGACATAACCTATGATCACAAGTAACGGTAGCACAAAATAAATGGACAAAACTGGGAATCAGGCTAAATTAAAGGAAGACAATTTTCAAATAACAGCCTTGCTTGCATACTCTGGTATTTTCTTTAATTGAAATAAGCATTCTTGTTTTTACAGGGTTAGGCAACAATTCTTGTGGGATGAAGTATCTTTTGCCTTGAAGTAACTTAAAGAGTGGTAAGTATTAAAAAATATATATACATATTATGAAAGTATCCACACAACTCAATCAAGTACTTGCTCTATATGCTCAAAGAAAAATGTGCGCTCTATTTCTTTCCATTTGATTCAGGCATCATAAAATGATTCAAACAGAAAAAATGGGAACGCCAATGTTATGCTTGTAGCTCGATACTTACCAGTTGTATATCTTCACGTGATACTTTCTTAACCTCCCCACTAGACATGTTTCAATCTTCCAATGCCAAATACATTCAGCAGAAACTCGACGCAATTCCTGTTGACAAGCCCCGATAAAGGAAAAATCCACTACAATTGATATCACCTGATAAGATATGTAACTTCTAGATAATTAGGGGGTAGTCACCAAAACACCCTAAAAAGAAAATTTAAAAGAACACACAGAGAAGCTAGTAATACACATAGGAAATACACAACACTATGGCATCAAGCAAAACCACAGCAAAATGCAGATAGTAGAGTTGAGGAGAAATATCTAAATGCACGTGAACATGCATGTTAAGAATATTGTAATATCAATTAGGGAGATTCATTATCAGTTAGGGTCAATTAAGAAGATGATTTGCTTATAATTATGTACTCTGTGAATTCCTTCTATTTTAGGATATTTGTACATCACTGTTTAAACTCCTGTTAGCTTGATGGCACAATTAAGCTGAAATATTGCCAAAACATCTCTCTCTTTTCTCTGCATAGTACCAGAGACAGGATTTTAATCCCATCTGTGCAACTTCAATTTTTCCTATGTTCTACTGCAAAGGAAAGAAAGAGAGAGAGAGAGAGAGAGAGAGAGGTGACTGCAAAATCAGATCATGAGAAATACTTTTCTAGTCAATCTCGTCTCCTACAATTACTGCTGTTAAATTGCACGGCAGAAGTAATCATGTTTCTTCAGAAGATCCAGTACGTTTATGGTTCACAAGTAAAGGATATGATGACCACCTGATCAACCACATGGATAATGGATTAAAGTAGATGCAAGACTGTGCAGTTTGCTATGACATTCTCTTGATCCCCAAGTTACAAATCATTCATGAAAAACCAGTTGTAAAATATGGACTATGTCTAAAGCTTTGCATGCAGATTACTTTTTTGACAAGGAGAACTTGAATACGGAAGCATAGTTATGTGGTAGCATATGGACCTTTCTTTATATCTTGTTGAATATAGTACGAGTTCTACATAAAGCAGTGGAAAGAGCTATGGCAAGTTGGAAAATGAGAAAGATGGATGTCAGTCAGGAAAAAGATGCACGGAAGGAAACTCCAGTATGTTGATGAATTGCAGAAAAACGAATAGAGGAACATGTGAAGGCATTGAAAGACAAATATGGAGAGGCAATAAGTCAAAGGTCATTTTGTTGATATTAATGTTTGCAGCAAGATGGCGAGTAACACTTAGGAGCTATGCAAGGAGAGAACAGGAAAAGTAACAGAAGAAAGAGAAATTCCAGGAGCCTAAATCATTCCCTTTAAAAAATGCTAAGCTGCCAAGTGGTATGAAGCTTCAGCAGACCACAGGCAACAACAAACACTCATTATTCACCTCATAAAATCACCCCTCCAGCATAAAAACTTAAACCATAAGTTACGGCAGAGCTAGGATTTCTTAATTTTGGGCATAGGGGTTGAGGGGCATGAAAAGAACTTTTAACACGTTTTTTGAGATAGGCAAGAGGTCGTCCATGCCAACAAAGATATAATAGGTGAAGCTCGTATAATATGTTAAAATTAAAATACAATGTTTAGCTTCATCTGGAAGTGATCTTTATTGGGAGGCATGCTTCAACAGGAATCACACAAGGATAGATTAGAAACCTCTTGCAAGTGCCCGCCCGTAGTAATTTGTACTTAACTCCATTACAAACCATAGACTACTAGTACAAGAATAGCTTCCAACATCTCTCATAAACACTACATCTTCGCAATATTCTTTCAGCCTAAAATAATTATAGCTTCATTTAGATAGGTATCTCCTTGTAGAATGTTCGGTATTCCTTTATAGTATCATAACTTCATAAGGTAGTTGCTCGAAGGGAATCAAATGTAACAATCTTTTTAAAATAATTAACTTGGAGGCAATAACTACTCCAGGGATACCAAGAAGAGACACTTTAAACATAATGAGTGGCGGAGCAACATCCAATGAAGAAGGTTCAATTGGATCTCCTTCGCTCAATAATTATACTACGCAAATAGGAAAAAATAATGATATTTTCGTATATATATAAACTTTGGATTTCTCTCGACTTAATTTAGGTCGCAAGTTCAAAATTTTTGAATCCCCTTGTTAAAATTCTTCGTTCCGCCGCTGAACAAAACCACCATAACTCTATATGATTTATAAGGAAAACTTTTACATTTCAGAAAATGGAAAATAAACAACAATCAAATATTTCTTACCGTTTTCAAACATGTACAACTACGCCTTAATCCCAAGCAAGTCGGAATCAGCTTATTCTGCTATATGAATTGTTCACTGTGCATGTTGCTCAATGTACACCCGTGTCAGTCCAATATTAATGTAAATAATTCTTTTCTAGCATTAAAAGCTCTTTCGGTTTTAAAATGTGTTGAGTTCAAGATATAAAGGGCAATCATTGGAAAGAAAAAAGTCATAACGAAGCTTTACCTCTGTTACACTAATTAGTTTGCGGAATTACCAAAGCTAGAAGAAAATGCCGACGAAGCCAAATCGGAAAATCCGCCGGTGCCGGCACTCTGATTCTATTCACCGCTTCCTCGTTTTTTCTCTTTTTCTGCAAAGTTGTTCGAAGAGATCACCGATGACGAGGTCCTTATACGGTCACTTTTTAAGTTCTATTTTCTGAAATCGTTGTCACTGGGACCCCACTATTTTTGTAAAATTATGAATTGACCCCGGACCCAAAATAGAAACAGTTAAGACAGTTACCTCTCCTTTTCAAAAGAGTTTTATAATTATAGGGATTTTTCCATTATCCCTTTTTATGTTTGATACTCGGGATTATTCTATGCAATGATAGCATAAAAATATTTGATACATTATTTAGGTAGTTTTTGGTAAATTTTTATACTAAATATTGGTTCAAACTGCACATATAAAAGATTTTTGTCATTTTATCAAGTTAAACGATTTTTATCGCGTATTACAATTTTATGAACCAATTATATTTTTTTCTAAACATTTATCTGTATTTGCCTTATATAATAGTCATTACAGGAGCACACTCATTTTCTTTGTTTGCCCCACTTTCATAACTATACTATGTTACTAAACTTTATTCATAACATTTGAAATCAATTCTCTTTTTGAACATATTTTTCACGAAAAATATTTTATATCACATCAAACAGTTAATCACTCTATCACTAATTATTTTATCAGTTTAACATATTGATAAGAGTACTATAAGAGCTTTTTTCCCCTCAAGGAGGTTAGGAAGTGATATATAAACATTCATATATTGTTTTCTACTGTGACTTCTCATGATCATTTCTCAGAAAAACATATCAAACACTATTATTTATAAAATAGCGCAAGGACTATAGGTGTTTTTTTTTCTTCTTCTTTTCCACGGGGAGGTTTAGGAAGTGATATATGGACAATCATATAATGTTTTCTATTGTGAACTTCTTAATCATTTTCCAAATAAACCAATATTTATACAAAACAAATGAATATTGTTTAGCAACCCGCATCATGTCGTGATTGAATTTAAAAAAACGAAGCATTTTCTCCATTGTTTTTCCCTTTTTTCCCCCTAACTTTGTAACTCAAAATGCATATACTGGACTTAGTTGAGGACAGTGACTTGAAAAGGGCAAGCCCAAAAGATTATGTCATTATGTATAGCCAAAGTCACTCAGGCCCATAGCCAACAATATTTTCTTGCTCAGTCTAAGCTTCTCATCTCCCTTCTTTTATCTTTTTATCTTCTCCTATATCCACAACTATCTTAATTTCAGTATTTATATTGTTAGCCTGCAATTTGAGTGTTGGTTCGGCTACTAATAATTGTAATAGAATGTTAGTCCTTATCAATATACTTTGAGATTGTAGTATTCGTTACATCGACCAAAACTACACTGCCATCAAACCATGTTCCTCTCATATCAAAATAAACAAATTGGGAACACATGGGATGAGATGTAGAATTTCAATAAAGCAAGTGAATTCGAATAATTTGAAGTTTTTAATAATCATCTCATTTTGAAAGAGGAATCTTTATAAAAGATTGCTCACTTTATAAAATATCATCTTTTTATTGAAATAAGCGGTCCGTGTTACGCTTAAACCATCAACTCGTTTATAAGAAGAAAATAATTTCAATCTCATTCGATTTTAACGTCAAATCATCTGGAAGAAAAGAAAAGAAAGGCCACTATATTCAACTATACAAAGCAAAACTTATCCAAACCACTTATTGCATCTTGTAAAGTTACCCAAATCTTTCTTCTTTAGAGAAGAAGATTTTGAGGAAGCTAATTACTTTCAAACAAAGTGAACAAGGATGGGCGTGAAACTTTAATAGTCAATGCTGCATTTGTCAAAGTTAGTTCAAATTCTTGTGAGCAATTGATATTTGAAAGTTTTTGATATTCCCCGATCGCGTAAAAACTCGGAAGAAATCTAAAAGAACAAACGAACACTACTTAGCAAACCAATAATGTAGAGCTAAGTTTGTGTAGTGTTGTGCAAGAGATAAAATTTTAACAAAGTATGTGCATTCGAATCCTTTGAGGTTTGAATGGTCAAAGATAGTGGAAAACATTATGATGCGTAGAGAAAATTGCTCACTAATAGTAGGATCTATCGTCTTTTTTTTATGTATGTGTCTTTTTCATTCATGCTTACACAAATATCTTTAATTTTAGAGCGAAAAATCTTAATAGTTCGATTTGTTAGTTGCCTAAACTTTCATCTTGCTGGTAAATATTCGATTACTCCACCTTATAATCCTCTTCTCTATTTCTCATTTCAGAAAAGGATAAAAATAGCTTATTTTATAATTAAATCGACAACACTTGGAAGATGTTTATAAGAAAATTCTCAATTCCATTTCACTCGGACATCAAAGTTATAACACATTAGAAGAAAAAGCAAAAAATGCCTTCAACCATATAAAGCAAAACTTATTCAACATATCAATTACATCTTTGAAAAGCTACCCATATCTTTCCTTTAAAGAAGAAGCTTTGGGGAAGTTAAGCACTCTTAACAAAGCAAAACAAGGATGGGCGTGAAACTTTAGTACTCAATTAATGTTCCATTCGTCAAAGTTAGTACGAATTCTTGTTAGCATATTTGAAAGTTGTTTTTGATATTACGTTGAAAAACAAAAAAACAATACTTTGACAAAACCAATTTCGCCAACTGAAAATTAACATGTTCAATGAAAGACTGTATGTTAAATATTTGTCAATTTACAAGAAGCAAGAGACAATATGTTCTAGCCCCTCTTAGATTACCAAAACAAGATTGGCTAAAATACTTTTCCATGTGAAATGTGAAATATTTCGCTTAATCTCGTATTCAAGGTATGTAAGTTTGAAATTAAAAAACGTTATAACAAAACCAAAAAAGAAGTAAACCTACTTGCTATATTTGTGGAGGAAAAGTAAAAGTTATATATGCATCATTAGATCAGACAGCGGTAAGGCCGCCACTGTATCTTGGTCTTGTTCTGTCTAGTGATAGATTTTCTTCTATGGCCTTCCTCTTGTTATTATTATTGGCTTGTGATTTCTGCTGCTGGTTGTGTTCTGTATTTGATTCTGTTTGTGCCTGTGGTAATTCTTCTGATGCAATCTCTATTAATTCTTGTTTTTCTTCTGTGACAATTTTCTCAGCTTCTTGTTGCTGGCTTTTACTTCTGGTTTTCATCATATGAGGTCTAAGTTTATTAACATCTGATAATCTCACTGGCTTCAAGAAAAATTCTTCTGCCCCTTCTTCTAAACATCTGTAAATTAATACAAAAATAAAATTACTTTCCATAACATAAAGGTGATTCATTTTATACTCCAAATTAAAGAGATTAAAAACTTACCTATTGATTCTTGAAGGAACATTTTCAGATGACATAATGACCACAGGTATGTTTCTCAGAGATGAAGATTCCTGTCATTAGAAAAAAAAGTAAACTGTACATTACCAAAATTAAATACAAGATCTAAATACAAACTTAAAATAGGTTCCTAAAAAGGGTAACTAACTCAGAAACCAAGGCACATGCTCTTTCCGCATCTAATGAATAGTTGGTCAAAATTCCAACTCATCCAAAAGTTTGAAAGGTCAGAAAAATCCCATGTGGGAAAGAGCACCTTAGAGGCAAAAGGATTAAATTTTTGGAAGTGCAAAAAGATTAGAATTTCACAATGTCACAAACAACTTGATGGAGAAATTGTGTTCTGATAAAGACACTAAATACGTGGGAGAGAGCCCCTTAGAAACAAAAAAGATTAATTTTTTACAATGCTACATACAACTTGATATGGAAAATTGTGTCCATTTTAATAAATCAAGAGAAAAAAAATCTTTTTTTTTTATTTTACCTTCATCATTAACTATTTATTTTTCAAATTAATTTTTCAATTTTTTTAAAATACTATCTTTATTACGGGTAAAACACTAAAATACATACTTCAGTGCGCAAAGTCAAAAATGAACGTAAAGAGAAATTTGCAAGAAAAATACCTTAATTTTTTTGAGCAAATCATAGCCTGTCATCCCAGGCATACAGTAATCTGTGATAATAAGATTGATTTCAGCTTCCTGATGATTGTCAAGAGAGACACAAGGCTGAGTTGAGTGATTCTGGTCATCTTCTTGTAAACCCAAAAATTCTAAAGCTTTACTTCCAGAATCAACAGTTGTAACTGCATAAACAAAACACAAAAATCAGTACCAAAACAAAATAAGCCATAAATTAAATACCCTTGAAATGAAGAAAGTACCTTGACAAGATGAAGTTTTTAATAGCCTTTCGATGAGTTTCCTGTCTATTATGCTATCATCAACAGCTAAAACATGAAACTGAGACTCTGCAGCTGCCATTCCCATTGCTCCAATTTTTCCAAGTTATAAAGGGAAAAGAGAACAGATCTTTAAAATATAAGAAGAAAAAAAGTTGGCTTCTTCTTGCTTTGATGGGGTTCTTGTTTTTTGCCTTACTTTAAAATGATGATGAGTTTGGAAGAAGATGAAAGGTTTGGCTTTGTAAAGAAGTAAAAAACGCAACAAAATCTTCACAACTCACAAAGCAAGATCTGACCAGATCTTTCCAAATTTCTAAGCTGATTTTGAATTATAAGGCAAGCAATGGGCAAGTCCCATAAAAAAAAAGGGAAAATAATATAAAAGAAATCAGATTTGTAATCTTTTTACAAATCTAGAACATGGGGGTTGGCTACTTAATATTGTATTGGATGATGAAGATAATGATTCTTGGGAGGTTGAAGAAAAATACATATAGCTACACTTACTATAAGTATTATAGTGAAGAAAAGTTTCGAGGATTAGAAAGGAAAAAAGGAAAGTGGGGGTCGGCTATTTTGGAAGGAGGAGGAAGCAGGGTGGGTGGGTGTGTACGTTGTTGGACCCACAAAATCCACCCAAAAGATACAGGTGATGTCAGCTGAGATACCTTTTTCCTGGTGTGAAATCTTGTGCGATTACCGTATCTTGGGCAGGTGGAAGGTGGTGCAAAAATGCATTTTTTCAGTCTTTATTGTTTGGCTTCGATATTTTAGTATTTGGTAAGGTATTTAGTTTAAGTTTTAAAAAGAATAATATTTGATATGGTATTCGATATTTAAAAATAAAATATTAAAATATTAATATCGTATCGAAATATGTACTAAGTTACACAATATGAATATTATTGATTATAACATAATTATTAAAGTTTTAATTTTTATTATAACATAATTATTAAAGTCTTAATTTTTACTTTCAGTCATTTTAATATTTTTCTTTAACCTTTATCACGTTTTCTTCTCATTATACTTGTCTTTCCCCCCTTTTATTTGGTTACCTACTTACCTTTCAACCTTTCTCCCATCTAGGTTTAATATTTTTGGTGTTCATCTTCTTTTTCACTATATTATTCGCATTTATGGGCACCTTACTTAAGAATACTACAATCTATGGCTTTATGCACTAGTTAATATTCGAGTCGAAAAAATGAATTTACTAGATCGAAGAAACTGAAACCGAAAGGAGAAAAGTCGAACCATACCGAATTTAATTAGATATGGTATTGATATAGCATTTTAAGAAATTGAATATCAAAAGTACCGAACTAAAATATCTAAATACCGTACCGTACCGTACCGACCAAGAATCAAACGAATTGTTATTTGGATGTAATCAAACAAATTGATATCGAGAAAGTAACATATTCTAATATCCCTCAAATCTTAATTAAAAATATTAGGTTTGAACCCCATAAATAATCCCAATACGAAGCGCTTTCTTATATGAAAACTGAATATATAGTGGAAAACAAAAGAACAACTTCTAAATGTTAGAATATAGAGTTTAATTCTAAGTACTGGCATAGTTAAAATATTTATACAATAATTTTACTTTTGAGGTATGTGGTTCATGACCAATAAAAAAGTAAAATTAAATCAACTAAAACTTTAGTGCGGAACACATCTTGTGGCTAAGCTTTTCAATTCGATATATCCTCATAAATATATAGTTCTTCTCATCCGTTGTTATTCATGTGTTGCTGTTTTTATTATCAACTTATTCACCATCTAATGCTAGATAAATACTACCAGAAATTGATGCTTGTTTATCTTTAAAATAGATAACAATTAAATTTATACGCGATTTTAAGAATATGTGAATAGATTTAACACAAGCAATATGAATGTTAGATAAACGAATTAAAGATGAGATGAATAACCAAACTAGTTGTGACTTTGAATCCGGGTTTGGGTTTTGGCTTAACAATAGTTTTTCCCTCGACCGGACCCTCGATTCGAAGCCAAATACGTATGAAGAACTATGATTAAAACAAGAACCTTTCAATAGCTAGAAAGCAGAGAAATAATTTTGTATTGCCATGATATGCGTGTTACAATATGTGTATTGAATAAGAAACCTCCCCTTTATATATTAGGGGAGTTTTACCCATAGTACAACTCTAAAAAAGATAAAAATCCTCCTTGTACATCAATTACTGATACGCTATCGGTATCGAGCGAGATCTGCGTCGTGATATCCGGTTGGGTGCGGATATCACGGCCTTCTGTTAGTCGTGTGCAATCGTTTGTAATGCTTTCCGAGATCTTGGAACTCGTTTCGGGTTCGGGGGGTGACTTGTCTGGCCCGTTTGCGCACCCCATTTCGGCCTCGAACCAATGAGTTTTCGGATTCGGTCTCTATCTTATACATTCGTACTTCGTCTGACTCACCGAGAACTCGGGGTGTGTGCTGACCCCGAGTTCACTTGTATACAAATAGTCTTCTCGTTTCTCAGAGAGTGGGTTTGCCGAAAAGATGGGAAACATTAGATGTACCCCAGTTCCTTCCTTCATACGTTACAACGAGACGACCAAGAAGACGAAATGTCCCATCAGTCGCGTCGTTCTGACTTCAGACATGTGTCAACCATCGGCTGGTCGCCTCAGAATGTGAAACGTCGCGTAATGATTACATTTTCCCCTATAAAAGCTTCAACCTTTTGTACTTCTTCCACTTTTCGATCTTAACTTTTATCTTCGAATTCCCTAGCAGCCACCAACTCTTAAATCTCAATCTCTTTACCTTTGTTCTTCAAATCTTCATAACTGTTCTTAAGACATATCTTCATCCTACCTTCAAACCTTCGTATCCTTTCCCTCAAACTTTCATATCTTTCCTTCAAATCTTCATATCTTCCTTCAAATCTTCTTATTCTCAGATCGCGATGGCCAAGACTTCCAAATCAGTTCCGCAGCATGCTACCTCTTCATCTTCCCATCCGACCACAAGTACCGAGGTGGCCGTTCCCGAAGTGGTTGTTCTCGAAATGGCTGCACCCAAGGTGGTTGCTCCCGAAATGGCTGCCACTGCAGCGGCCCTAGAGCCCCCCTTGGAAAGCTTTATTCCCGAGGGTTGCTCAATCCTAGATAACTTCAAAGTTGAGAAGGCCTCATCCAAACAAGACCGAGGTGAAGGAGTATCGAGATATACATGCTCTGTCACGGAAGATATCCTTCCCATTATCCATGGAGGACTGTAACTGGGGAGGTAAGGACGTGGTAGTCCCCGGGTCTGAGGACGATATCACCACTCATGTGGAGGGGTATTTAAGTATTTACACTTATCCCTTCACGCTGGACCCAATAAACCTAGTTGTTTTGGACTTTTGCAAGGGATACGAGGTATGCCTTGGGCAAATCCACCTGTCTCTTTGGAGGATCGTGATTCTCCTTCGTTATTTTGTGAATAACACCAAGTCTCCTCGGTTCACCCTCGACAACCTGCTGCATTTATACAGTCCCTGAATTTTCCCAGTGGGGACTAATCAAGCTCATTCGCCTGACCAGCAAGGCCCTCTTTTTTAGCATCAACGAGGATCGAGATCGAGGCTGGCAGGGGCGCTTCGTTCGGCTGAAGACTGAAGATTTGATCCCTTCGGAGTTTCTGTCATTCCCCGAGAAGTGGAATACATCTCGTAAGTGATCTTTCCCTAAGTGCCGAGTCTTCTTTGTTCCTTTTTTCATCATCAATATTTGTGATCGTGCAGCCGTTGCTCGGGTTCCCAATGCGATCCCCCGTCTCAAGGAGTGGATCGAAGGCATCTGCAAGCAGATGTTGTATTTTGAGCACTCGTGGCACAAGCTTTTGAAGTGTCGATGGGAGGCTCATTCACATGGAAAGGCTCTTCTTGGAATAATTATTATTACGCCTCGAACTTACATAACGCTGACCCTTTCTCTTTCCTTCGCAGGTTTTTCTAAGACCATTGAACTTAGGCCGTTAAAACGGGATGAGGATGCGTCCCTATCCGTTGATCCCTCCGTTACGGGGCAGCCGGGGCTGCCGTGGGGGAGAAGAAGAAGAGGAAAAGAAAATCTTTGGGCTCCTTGGGTCCCGAGGTAAATCCAAAGAAGAGGGCGGCTTCCCAGGCTCATAAGCCCAAGAAGAGCACCAACTCCTGGGCGCCGGATTTTGACTCTCTTCTTCGGCTCAGGAATGAGTCTGAATAAGACGACATTTTTGTTGCTCATGAATTGACCCTTGCCGGGGAGCAGGCGACAACCGAGGGGAAGAGCCATGAGGCCGACCTCACTCCGACTCGAGAGGCCGAGATGGAGACGGGGCCTGAGACCTCCCAAGAAGCCGATTTTGCTCCGAAGGAGGCTACCGGTGTAATAAACATCATGGAGATGCCCTCCTACACCGATTCCATGCTTGAGGAGGCCGAAGCAGGAAAAGAGAAGTCAAGTGAAGGAGTTCATGGTGTGGACGACCCTCTTCCCTCCTTCTTCGATGGCGTGGAATCTTCCACTTTGGAAGACTTTTCCGGGCTGGGTGACCTGGAGGTCCCGAGGAAGGATGTGTCTTCGGAAGCTGGTAGGCCGAGTTCGAGTGTGGACCCCGGCAACAAGAGAACAGTCATTCTTACGGTCGCGGAGGATGCTCGAGTTCTGTCTGCTCCTGTGGGCATAACCATCTACCTAAGATGCCTGGTGACCGAGGAGGACCAGGAAAAGGTGAATGAGGTGGGCGTCTCGTGTCTCTTCAACGAAGCGCAGCAGGCGCTGAACCGGGTAAGGCATCAATACTCCCTCTTGAATTTTACATAGTTTCTTATACCTCTTACTATGTTCATTGTTTTGCAGGCCTCAGTACTTCAGCATGAGAGCTTCCTCTGGTACCGCTTCGAAATCAGCCAACTCGAGTTCGAGCTTAAGGAGCAGGCCTGAAAAAAGAACATGTTCAAGCTCCTCTGTGAGCAACAGGACAGGGCCCTCAAGGACCTTCAGGCCGAGCTGGACATGACTCAAAAGGAAGCTTCGACCCTGAGGCGGGAACATGCCGACCTGGTTGAAAAGGTAAAGGTCTTCGAAGCTAAAAATAAGGAGCTAGTCGTGGTGACTAACAACACAACCTCGCAGGTCCAACAGAAGATCGACCTAATCGACCAACTCCGAGCCGAGATGAACGAGGTCTAAGCCATGGTTGATGGGTGGAAAAGCAAAATGGACCTGCTGGCTTCGGAGAAGGAAACCGCCAAGGCGAACCTGGCGTCGGTAGAGGTCCAACTCTGGGTGGCGAAGGAGAAAGATGACAAGTGGTCTCAGCTGAATGACGATCTCCGAGCACAGCTGAGCTCGACTGTCGCAGAGCGGGACGCCCTCGGTAGATAATATGAGGCAGTGACGTCCAATTTGGATACAACCTCCGCCGATGCTGACGAAATGATGGCCCAATACAAGGCCGATGTGGAGACAGCCGAAGTCCACCTGAAGGCAAAGGCCGAATATATGAAAAGGCTATCCCGAAGAGAGACCCTCGAGGAGATCCAGCCCCGAGGTTTTGACCTGTTGGATGAGATTGAGGAAGCCAAGAAACCCGAGGCCGAGGCGAAGAAGCTTTACGAGCCTGAAGGTGCAGAAGGCTCCAACGGCTCGGAGGGCTCGGAGGGATCTGAAGGCTCTGACGGCTCCGGCGACGAGTTAGGCCCTGGTGAGGATTAGGTATAGATGCCTTAGTACTTTTTTTAGTTTTTATCTTATGTACATTTTTTGTTTATTTTTAGGCCGTTTTTATTAGGCCTTTGGAGGTATATTCCGGAATATATATAAATTTTTCCCTTTCTGGAAAGTTTGAGTCTTTACTTTTTCAGCATCTTTTCATAATTTCTTTTCTTACAATGTTTCTAATGCCCTAGCATATAATCAAATGTAGCTATAGGGCGTTCGATTTTCAGAGTTCGAACGGATCTTGACTTCGATACAACTTTGTTTGCTCGGGGCTATGAATACTCGATGTGACTAATGTTTTTTCAAGATGCTTAGGTGATTTAGATGATGGTTTTGCCGAGGATAATCTTTTAGTGGGTTTGGAATTTTTATGAAAGGCCTTACTTTCTGATTACAAGCTTCGGACGTCTCAGAGCCGTTTTTCTTTGGGCTGCTGTAACCTTTTGTCTTTAGGCACCGCCTAATAGGTTTGGTGCCTCCGGAATTTAGTAGCCCGACTTGTCCAAACCTTTTTCAGATGACAGTCCCTGAGTGGGGGTAGCCCTTGGGCTCGATAGTCCCCGAATAGGGGTAGCCCTTGGACTCTTAGGATCTGAAATTTAAGAGGCAAGAAAATGTGTAATAGCAAGGCGGAACTTTATTTCATTTATGTGTGTAAAGTACATGATCAAAAACGCGTAAAACTTGTGTCATGGCTAAAGTGGACTATGTGAGCACGGTTCACACGACCTTTTGGCCCTTATAAGGAATCCTAACCACCGAGCCTTAGCTTCTAGCATACAAGGTTTTCTTTGCTAAATTTTCCCTTGCTGAAAACCTTAATCCGAGGGTAATGGCCCAAATATTCGAGGTTGAGCTTGAGAGGGCTCAGATATTGTTGATGCGAAATGAACACCAGTTGACTCCGATTTGATACCGGCCTTCAAATCTAAGTTAGCATGTTTTACTGTTGCCTCGTTAAAAACCTTGTCGAAAAACCCATTTTGGGACAAAACTGCTTCAAGGGAAAAAGAATGCAACGCGTGCTTTCAGACTTAATAGCTACATCCATCCTTAGGTGTTGCCTGCAAGCGCTAGTCCGATTCATAACAAGATTAAAGAGTAGTTGAGATCGTATTTTAGCAGTAGTACCATTTTAAGTGTGCCACGTTCCAATTTTTCGGTAGTTGCACACCATTTCCTACTTCAAGTTTGTATGAGCCTTTGTCGGTAATTTCGATGACTCGATACAGTCCTTTGTAGTTCGATCCCATCTTTCCCTCATTCGGGTTCCGGGTGTAATGTCACTTTCCTCAACACCAAGTCCCCGATCTTGAAGTGTCGGAGGTTGGCTCTTCAGTTGTAGTATCTTTCTACCCACTGTTCCTGGGCGGCCAACCGGACTAAAGCTGCCCCACGCCTTTCATCCAATAGTTCTAAGCTCGCGACCATGGCCTTGCCATTTGACTCTTCAGTTGGATATTGGAATATGAGGCTCGGATCTCCCACCTCGATCGGTATCAAGGCTTCGACCCCGTAGACCAACAAAAATGGAGTGGCCCTGGTACTAGATTTCGAAGTTGTACGATATGCCCATAGGACTTCAGGCAAGATTTCTTTCCATTTCCCTTTGACATCGATCAACCTCTTTTTTAGGTTTTGAATCATGGTCTTGTTTGTTGACTCCGCCTATCCATTCCCACTAGGGTGGCAAAGTGTTGATAGTATCTTTTTTAATCTTGTGATCTTCAAAAAATTTGTTTACCTTGCCACCGGTGAATTGCTTCCCATTTATCACACATGCCTTTGGCCGGTATCCCAAATCAACATATTATGTGGTCCCAGATGAAGTCAATGACTTCTTTCTCTCAGACTTTTCGAATGCTTGGGCCTCGACCCATTCTAAAAAATACTCAATCATGAATAGTATGAATTGAGCTTTACCGGGTGCCTATGACCGACAATGTCCATCCCCCATTTCATAAACGGTCATGGGGATAGGATCGAGTGTAGTAGCTCCCCCGATTGATGAATCATCGGTGCGTGTCTTTAGCAGCTGTACATTTTCATACAAAGTTTTTCGCATCCTTCTCCATTTTGGTCCAATAATAGCCGGCCTTGATTAATTTCAGTACCAAAGATTCTGCCCCCAAATGGTTTTTGCAAGTGCCTTCATGAACTTCTCTCAAGGTGTACTCGGTATCTCCCAACCCCAGGCATCTAGCTAACGGGCCGTCGAACGTCCTTCTGAATAGTGCCTCTTCGACCAAGCTAAATCTGGCAGTCTTGGTATGCAGGGCTCTCAATTCTTTAGGATCCGAGGGCAATTTCATTATTTTCAAGTAGTCTATATACTTGTTCTTCCAATCCCAGGTTAAACTCATTAAGTTTACTTCGGCATGGCCTTCTTCTACCACCGACTTCATGAGCTGTACAATTGTTCCCGAACTGAATTTATCGTCATCAACCGATGATCCCAAGCTAGCCAGACATCGACCTCGCTATTTTGATCTCAAGGCACATGCTGTAAGGTCTATTCCTTAAATTGATGCAGCGCATACCTATAACTTGTCTAAATACCTTCTCATTCGTTCCTCTTTTACTTCGAACATCCATTTGACTTGATTTACCACAAGGAGCGAATCGCACTTAGCTTTGACCACCTCGGCCCCAAGGCTTTTGGCTAATTTGAGACCTGCAATCATGGACTCATACTCAGCCTCATTGTTCGGCAATTTCACAGTTCTAACAAACTGCCTAACTATATTTCCCGTAGGGGGCTTTAGCATGAAACCGAGCTCGGACTCTTTTGCGTTGGATGCATCGTCCCTAAAAAGGGTCCAAATTTTCGAGGTAGTCCCTGAGGCTAACAATAATTTTCTTTCGACTTCGGGCATTAAGGCCGATGTAAAGTCGGCCACTAAGTCGGCCAAGATTTGAGATTTTATGGCAGTTCAGGGTCGATACTCGATATCGTACCCGCTAATTTCGATGGTCAATTTGGCCAATCGACCCAATAGCTCGAGCTTATGCATGATGTTCCTCAGTGGGTAAGAGGTTACGACACATATGGTGTGACATTGAAAGTACGGTTTTAACTTTTCGAAGGGGCTTAGCAAAGCGAGCGCCAATTTTTCCAAGTGAGGATACCTTGTTTCGGCCTCCCCTAAAGTCCTACTGACATAGTAAATAGGGAATTACGTACATTCCTCTTCCCGGACTAAGACTCCACTTATTGCCACCTCTAAAACCGCCAATGGAATGGTACAATTGTTCATCCTCCTTCAGAGTATGGAGCAGGGGGGATTCGAGAGGTACCGCTTGAGTTCTTTCAAAGCTTGTTGGCATTCCGGGGTTCAGGAAAAGTTATTCTTCTTCTTTTAATAGTGAGAAGAATCGATGGCTTTTCTCCCAGGACCTCGATATGAATCGGCCCAAGCCGGCTATACACCCGGTAAGCCTCTTAATAGCCTTGACGTTGTCCACCTCGGTGATGTCTTCTATGCCTTTGATTTTGTTGAGATTGATCTCGATCCCTCGATTGGATACCATGAAACCGAGGAATTTTTCGGATCCGACCCCAAATTTTTGCGCACTTTTTCGGGTCAGCTTCATATTGTATTTCTTCAATATGTCGAAAGTTTCCTGCAAATGTTTCAAATGGCCCTCTGCTCATAGGGACTTAACTAACATGTCATCACAGGGACTTGACTAACATGTCGTTAATATCCTAGTTATTCTTCAAATATCCGATTTACTAGGCGTTGATAGGTGGCACCGCATTCTTTAATCCGAATGGCATTATGTTATAACAATAGGTGCCGAACTTAGTGATAAAGGAAGATTTTCTTGATCGCCCGGGTCTATCCGAATTTGGTTGTACCCGGAATAAGCATCAAGAAAACTGAGTATCTCCTGCCCGGCCGTTGCGTCGATCATCCGATCGATGTTAGGCAAATGAAAAGAATCCTTCGGGTATGCCTTATTTAGATCTTTATAATCCACACACATTCTTAGCTTATTTCCTTTCTTAGGTACTACCACTACATTGGCTAACCAGTACGGGTATTTAACTTCCCGAATGGATCCTATTTTAAGGAGTTTAGGTACCTCGTCCTTGATGAAAGCGTGCTTGACTTCGGACTGCGGTCTTCTTCTCTGCTTAACCGGATGGAAGTTCGGGTCAAAACTCAGCTTATGAGTGGTTACCTCCAGCGGGATCCCTGTCATGTCAAGATGGGACCAAGTGAAACAATCTATGTTAGCTATAAGAAATTCAATAAGTTTTTTCCTGAGATCGGGAGTTAACCTCGTGCCTAGGTATACCTTCCGGTCGGGCAGGTGTTCGATCAATATGACTTGCTCCAGCTCCTCGACCGTCAATTTGGTGGCATCGGAATCATCGGGAGCAA
Organism: Nicotiana obtusifolia; assembly: GCA_002018475.1. Taxonomy (NCBI): domain Eukaryota; kingdom Viridiplantae; phylum Streptophyta; class Magnoliopsida; order Solanales; family Solanaceae; genus Nicotiana; species Nicotiana obtusifolia. Next base: position 49,917 of record MCJB01010111.1, on the reverse strand, counting down.
TGAACGACCTAGGAACTCCGTAATCATCCTCATTACCTACTCCTCGGTCTATTGGATTGGTCGGGGCCGGTATTGGTGATTTCCATTTAATTTCTCCCTTCCTGGTCTGCTCCATATTCTTTTATGTAGAGATCAGAGGCACTAGGATCACCTCGTCGACCGCAAACATTTCTTTTGCGGGCGGCTGCTCTCCGTATACCGTCTTAATTCCTCCCGGCGTAGGGAACTTTAGTGCCTGGTGCAGTGTTGAGGGTATTGCCCTCATGTTGTGAACCCATGGCCTTCCGAATAAGGTGTTATACCTCATGTCCCCTTCGTTCACGTAGAATTTCGTATCTTGAATCATCCCGACGGTATTCACTTGCAAGGTTTTCTCCCTAAGTAGTTTCGCATGCCATATTAAATCCTTTCAACACTTTGACCACTGGTACTATTTGATCTTGTAACCCCAACTGCTTGACGACCCTCGACCTGATGATGTTTGCCGAGCTGCCTGGATCAATCAACACACCTTTAACTTGAGAGTTGTTGATAAGTACGAATATCACCAGTGCATCATTATAAGGCTATATGATGCCTTCGGCATCCTCGTCGCTGAACGAAGTGGTTCCCTCCAGTATGTAATCTCGGGTGCATTTTTTGCTCGTGATCGATACTTTGGTGCACTTTATCATCGGTCCTGGGGGACATCTAACCCTCCAATGATCATGTTGATGACGTGCTGAGATTCTTCTTGTTTGGTCTGTTTCTTGGAGTCCCTGTTTTTGAAGTGGTTTTTGGCTCGTCACTCAGAAATACTCGGAGATTCCCGTTATTAAAAGTTGGGCGACCTCTTCTCTCCATGGTCAGCAGTCCTCGGTCCTGTGGCCATAAGTGCCATGATATTTACACATCAGGTTAAGATCCCTCTGGGTGGGGTCGGACTGCAATGGTCGAGGCCACTTAGTTTCCTTGATGCACCCAATGGCTGATACAGGGGATCCTAATTTAATGTGTAAATGTCATGGCATCGACGTTGAAGTTATACTCTGATAATCTTGGTACTTCCCTTCCCCTGAGCGGCCTATCAAAACCATTTTTTCTCGTCAGAACTCGACTATTGGTCCCTCGATCGCCTCTCTTTTCGTTCCTTGTAAAGTTGCGCAGGGACCCGTTTCCCCTTTGATCTGCAACGTATGGTTGGTACCCATCTCGGACCGACCTTGATTCATGATAGACGACTCTCTTAGGACTGTCATCAATTCTGATGGGATAAACAGACCCAGAAAGGGCTCCGAGTTGGTCTTCCTCGACTCTGATTTTTGACGGGTGCCTGTTGTGGACGTCATCCCAAATTATTGTTGGGTACTCTACCAAGTTTTGTTCAGCTACTGTAAAGCCAAGGAGCTTCGGGGGTTAAGTCCCTGGGTGAATGCATGAACGGCCCAACTATTTGCAACCGGAGGTAAATCCATCCGTTCCATTTAAAATCTTGACACGAACTCCCTGAGCATCTCGTTTTACCTTTGCTTAACCTTGAAAAGATATGATTTTCTGATCTAGACTTTGATGGCCCCGACATGAGCCCTTACAAAGGCATCCACGATCATAGCGAACGAATCAATAGAATTTGGGGGTAAGTTGTAGTACCATATCTTTGCTCCCTTTGACAGAGTTTCCCCGAACTTCTATAATAATACTAACTCGATCCCATCGTCTTCCAAGCCATTACCTTTGACGGCGTACGTGTAGGAGGTCACATGCTCATTTGGATCCGTGGTTCCGTTATATTTTGGAATATCGGGCATAGGAAACGTCTTCGGGATTGGCTTTAGTGCCGCGCTTGGAGGAAAAGGCTTTTGGACAAATTTTTTGGAGTCCGGGCTTTTCAATATCGGGGGCGCTCCTGAGATTTTGTCGACTCGGGAATTATATGTCTCCACCTTCTTGTCGTTATCCTCAATTTTCTTTTCACCTGACTTCACCCATTTTGTTAGTTATTCAAACATTTTCATTACTTCAGGACTAACACCAGGCTCAGCTCCACCCAGCCTTTCAGTAATCTGCTCATTTCTTCGTTTGATTTCTCGGGATGGTTTGGGCTTAATTCTGTTGGGGGTGCAGCTTCGATTTTGCAGCTGCGCTATCGCCACATGTTGAGCTTGCAACATTTCGAAAATCACTCGTAGGCTGACTCTGTCGCCTTCGCGTTTGAGCACTCCTTGAGCCATTGGTCGGGCTCCTTCACGAACGCTGTTCCTGGGGTCGGTAGGTAGGTAGAGGTCACCTCATTGCTAAGCACCAGATTGTTGTTTTTGCAATGATGGCCAGACTCAGCCTCGACGTTCGAGTAAGCAGACTGAGAATTTGATATTTTTAAACTGACCTGAAATTGGGACCTTCAAGAACATGTGTAAAATAGAGTGTATTATGGAGATTTGTATCAAATCACCACTATTATCCTTAGCCCCACGGTGGGCGCCAAACTGTTTACCTTTAAAATGGACAACAAGTAAATTTGTACGCTATTTAAAGGATATGTGGATAGAATCAACACAAGTAATCAAGAATGTTAGACAAAAGAATTAAAGATGAGATGAATAACCAAACCAGTTGTGACTTTGAATCCGAGCTCGAATTTTAGCTTAACAATAATTTTGCCCTCGACTGGACCCTCGATTCGAAGCCAAATACGTATGAAGAACTATGATTAAAATAAGAACCTTTCAATAGCTAGAAAGCAGAGAAATAATTTTGTATTGCCTCTATATGTGTGTTACAATCTGTGTATTCAATAAGAAACCTCCCTTTATTATAGTAGGGGAGTTATTCCCCTAGTACAACTCTAAAAAGTAAAAATCCTCCTTGTACATCAATCACTAATACGCTACCAATATTGAGCGAGATCCGCACCGTGATATTCGGTTGGGTCCAGATATCACGATCCTCAGTTAGTCGTATGCAACCATTTGTAATGCTTTCCGAGGTCTTGGAACTCGTTCCGGGTTCGGGGGGTGTTGACTAGTCGGGCCTGGTGGCGAGCACCCTGTTCCGGCCTCGAACCAATGTGTTCTCGAATTCGGTTTCTATCTTATACATTCGTACTTCGTCTAACTCACCGAAAACTCGGGGTGCGTGCTGACCCCGCGTTCACCCTATACAATGCTAATTTTTTCATTTTGCACTTACGCAACTATGTATAATCTCATAAAGTTGAGTCGCAGTTGATTTCGTTTACTTCCCTTGTTCTCGATTTAATGCTTCATTAGTTAGCTGATATACTACTACTAAGATTTTTTTGAGGAGAGATAACATGTGCAAGTACAAATTTGTTCTTTTGAACATGGAGATTTGGTAACTTACATAACTCCAATTTATTGGTCTATAATTGTGAGAGATCCATTAGTTGAGGTAGGCTAGAAGACCAAGTAAGGTTTATAGTATATCAATATCTATATTAATATTAAAATGAGGGTAGTATGTATTGTGGTTAAGTCAAGTGGCAAGCTAAAATGAAACCATTTGATAATTTTAGGACAACATTAATAATTAGGGATTATAAATGGAAACATAATTAATGGAAGTAGTTGAATGAAAATTATACATAATCTAAATAAATCACAGATCTAATTTATATATCTATATTTACATTGATATCTTTATCTATATTTATATCTATGTTTATATCTATATCTACATCTATATCCATATTTATATCTATATATTGATCCATTTTATAAATTTTCTTTTATATTAGCTAGAAATATGGAGGTAAAATATTAATTAAACACTTTAATAGAAAAATAAAAAAATATAGAAAGACATAAAGTGAAACAGCCTATAACTATGTATACATTGGAGTAAGTTAAAATATAAAATAAAACTAAAATTTACTAAGATATTGAATATTTAATGACTTTAAAAATTTTAAAAAATTTCGAACAGCAAAATAAGATGTTACATAAAATATACAAATTATTTATAAGGTAAGAAAAAAAAAAGTTAAATAAGAAATAAAATTTATTTTAATAACAAGAATAGTAAAGTCAATTAATATTAACAAACGGCGCAAACGAATATTCTATACGTAAATAAATATTTCTTATTTAACTATAAAATTTAAACTTAATAAGAACAAATCTTAACCACTTGCATAAATTGCAAATGAATTACTATGCGAAAGAATATGCATATATATATTTCAAATCATGCGTTTAAATTTAAATTTAAACATTTTATAGAGAGATATAAATATCTATATCTATATTATATTAAAAGAGTTTAGTCAAGCTTAATATTGTCATGACCCAAAACTCGATACGTCGTGATGGCGCCTATTATGATACTAGGCAAGCTGACAACTCACATATCCCAACATTTTCCAAAAGCAAAACATGCTAGAAACAAATTTAAATCAATGGAAAACTCATAAAGCCATATGAAACGTCGCAACTAAATACAGAATATCTCTAGAACCTGGGTGTCACCGAGTACATGAGCATCTATATGTAATGACATAGTCTTATACACTGTCTAGGAGGTAGGGCTAAATAAATAAGACTGAAAGATAGGGGAAAGGAGAGTCAGGGTCTGCGGACGCTCAAGCAGCTATCTTGATGATCTCCGAACAGGTAAGACTCCACGATCAACAACCGCCGTATCCAGAAATGCCTGGATCTGCACACAAGGTGCAGGATGTAGTGTGAGTACAACCAACTCAATAAATATTGCAAATAAACAAGGCAAGGTAAGTGAAGCTTAATTCGTTGAGGCCACTAGTTAAATCAGTGCAATTCTGTACTTTTAGACCAACACAACATAAAATTTAATGCTAACTCATAAGGCTTTGCGAGAAGAACACCCGTGTGTGCGTGTGCATGTGCACTATTTCTCAAATACCCTGCTCAACAATATTATAGCATGTAGAGGAAAATTACAAGTAAATCAGATAGATGATCAAGAAAATACAAGTTCCACAAGTTGCACGGACAACTCAGTGCTAACCATAGAACCTGCACGGACAACTCACGAGCAACACGAACAACTCATGTGTCAATAATATCAATATATGGATCTGCATGGACAACTCACGTGTGGCACGGAGAACTCATGTGCCAATCATATGAATATATGGATCTGAACGGACAACTCACGTGCTGCACGGACAACTCACGTGCCGATAACATAATCCTCCCGGCATAGGCATAGCCGCAGGCCCAATCCAAAATATCATATAGAAGCCATAAAGCAAGTATATAGGTATAAGATGAATGAAATAAGATTCTCGTGTCCCTGGACTGGTGTAAATAACATGCTAAAGTGTAGGCATGGGCAAAGTATGCTATCGTAGTCCAAACCAGCAATTTCATCAATGAAACACAGTTATTAAGTTCGTTCAGGGATTAAACCTCTAAGTAGTCTCATCATGGCTTAGCTAGAACACATAAACTGATACAACATGTTAGATACCAAAGCTTGAAGCTCAACAATCATTTTTGGGCTTATAAGAACCCGAGCACAACCCAAACATGAATATACAATCTCGGTGCCTGCACATGGGAATCATCCCCACACATGTACGCACCCAAAAGCACGTGACTACCACAAAAATATAGGCAACTAGTGCATCAACCAAGTTTAAGACGATACTTACCTCAAGCAAATCGAATCACTCCGCTAGCAAGCCCTTGCCTCTCGAATCAGCCTCTAAACGTCTCGAATCCAGTCATAAACAATTTGATACAATCAACTCAAGCTATAGGAATCAATTTCACATGAAAATACTAACTTCTTAATCAAAAGTCAAAAAGTCAGCTCAAAAGTTGGCCCCTGGGCCCACGTCTCGGAATCCAATGAAAGTCACAAAATCCGGAAACCTATTCAACCACGAGTCCAACCATACCAGACCTACCAAAATCCGACACCAAATCGTCACTCAAATTCCAAAATTAAACTCTCCAAATCCCTAGCCTCAAACTCCCAAAATTACACCTAAAAAAAACACAAACCAAGTGGCAAATTCAATGGGGAAATATAATTATTGAATTAAAATAACCACAAGAGACTTACCTCAAGAATACCTTCGAAATCCCTCTAAAAAATCCCCTTAGGCCGAGTTTGCAAAGTCCAAAAATGATAGAATCTCAGAAACCCTCAAATTTAACACTGCCCAGGCATTTCCGCACCTGCAGAGCCTGGGGCTTGCACTTGTGCATCCACTTTTGCGAAGAAATTCACCCTTATGCGAAACCCACTTAACTAGCAAGCTGTCGCAGCTGCGGGACCGCATCTGTGAACCTTCCTTTGCTTCTGCGATGCCCTTGCTGCCTATCCAAATCCGCTTTTGCGGCCGACCTCGCGCAGACGCGCATTCACATCTATGGAACCTCTTCCGCACCTGCGACCCCCAGAGACCTTCCTCCTCTTCGCAGCTGCACAAGCTTAGCCTCTTCTGCGGCTCCGCACCTGCGGCCAAACCCACCACAGGTGCGATGACACCAGATCTAAAGCACCAATATAACTATCCGAACTCCACCCGAGGCCCCCGCAACCTCAACAATATATACCAACAACTCCTACAACACGATACAAACTTATTCGAGTCTTCAATCACATCAAACAATGCTAAAATCACTAATCACGCATCGATTCAAGCCTAATAAACTTTTGAACTTCTAACTTCTACATTCGATGCCGAAATCTATCAAATCACGTCTGATTGACCTCAAATTTTGCACACAAGTCACAAATGATACAACGGACCTACTCCAACTCCCGGAACCCCAATCTAAGCCCAGTAACCACAAAATCATCCCTTGGTCAAACTTCTAAATTTTCAACTTTCGCCGTTTCAAGCGTAATTCAACTACAGACCTCCAAATCATTATCCGGATACTCTGATAAGTCCAAAATCACCCAACGGAGCTAACGGATCCATAGAAACTCCATTCGAAAGCCATTTATACAATAGGCAACATCCGATCAACCTTTTTCAACTTAAGCTTCTAACCTTGAGACTAAGTGTCTCAATTCATTCTGAAACCTCTCCTGACCTGAACCAGCTACCTCGGCAAGCCACATAGCAACTATTACGCATTAAATGAGCAGTAAATGGGGGAATAGGGCTACATCTCTCAAAATGACCGGCCGAGTTGTTACATCCTCTCCCTCTTAAACAAATGTTCGTCCTCGAACGGGTATAGAAACATACCTGGAATCTCAAATAGGTATTGATATCTGCTCCGCATCTCCGGCTCGGTCTCCCAAGTAGCCTCCTCAACTGGCTGACCTCACAACTGCACCTTCGCTGAAGCTATGTCTTTTGACCTCAACTTTCGAAGTTGCCGATCCAAAATAGCCACCGGCTCCACAAAATAAGTCAAATCACCATCCAACTGAATCGTGATGAAATCCAAAATATGAGACAGATCCCCGACATACTTCCGAAGTGTAGAAACATGAAATATTGGATGCATACTCGACAGACTCGGCAGCAAGGCAAGCTTGTAAGCCACCTATCCAATCCTCTAAAGCACCTCTAACGGCCCAATATACCGAGGGATCAACTTTCTCTTCTTTCCAAACCTCATAACACCCTTCATGAGTGAAACCTTGAGCAGTACCATTTCCCCAACTATGTAAGAAATGTCACGAACCTTCCGATCTTTGTAACTCTTCTGTCTATATTGCATCGTGAGAAACCAATCCTTAATCAATTTTATTTTGTCCAAACCTCCTGAACCAAGTCAGTACCACTAACCTAGCCTCACCCGGCTCAAACCAACCCACCAGATACAGACACCATCTCCCATACAAAGCTTTATACAGAGCCATCTGAATGCTCAAGTGGTAGCTATTGTTGTAGGCAAACTATTTGAGCGGCAGAAACTGATCCCATGAACTCGCAAATCTATGATATAAGCACGTAGCATATCCTCCAATATTTGAATAGTGCGCTCGGACTGTCCGTCCTTCTGAGGGTTAAATGCTATACTCAACTCAACCTGGCTGCCCAATTCTCGTTGCACTGCTCTCTAAAAGCGCAATTTAAATTGCGTGCCCCGATCTGAAATGATGCACACTGGCACACCGTAAAGGCGAACAATCTTGCGGATGTAAATCTCAGCCAACCGCTCCGAAGAATAAGTAGTCCCATTAGAATGATGTGCGCGGACCTGGTCAGCCGATGCATAGTCACCCAAATCGCATCAAACTTCCTCGACGTTCGTGGGAGCCCAACTACAAAATCCATGGTGATACGCTCCCACTTCTACTCTGGTATTTCAAGCCTCTAAAGCAATCGGCCCGGTCTTTGATGCGCATACTTCACCTGCTGACAGTTTAGGCACCGAACTACAAACCCCACTATATCCTTCTTCATCCTCCTCCACCAATAGTGCTGCCTCAAGTCCTGGTACATCTTCGCGGCACTCGGATGGATGGAATATCGCGAAGTGTGGGCCTCCTTAAGAATCAACTTACGTAGCCCATCTACATTAGGCACACAGATCCAACCCTACATCCTCAACACCCCCATCATCCTTGATTGTAACATCCCTGGAATTACCGTGCTGAATCGTGTCCTTGAGGACAAGAAAATGGAGATCATCATATTGGCGCTCTCTGATGCTATCAAATAAGGAAGACCGAGAAACCACACATACTAGAGCCCGGCGAGGCTCCGAAACATCTAATCTCATGAACTGGTTGGCCAAGTCCTGAACATCAACTATAATCGATTTCTCACCAACAGGAATAAATGCAGGGCTACCCATACTCACCGCCTTTCTACTCAAGGCATCGACAACCATATTGGCCTTCTGGGGATGATACAGAATGGTGATATCATAGTCCTTTAGCAGCTCCAACTATATATGTTGTCTCAAATTTAGATACATTTGATTAAATAAGTGCAGGAGACTCTGATGATTCGTAAACACCTCACAAGACACACCGTAGAGATAATGCCTCCAAATCTTCATTGCATGAACGATGGCTGCCAACTCCAAATCATGAACAGTGTAGTTCTTCTCATGGGGCTTCAACTAGCACGGAGAATAAGCAATCACTATACCCTCCTACATCAAGAAACAACCAATACCAATCCGAGAAGCATCACGATATACTGTATAAAAGCCAGAAGCTAAAGGCAAAACTAGAACTGGAGCTGTGGTCAAGGCAGTCATGAGCTTGTGAAAGCTCTCCTCACACTCATCCAACCACCTGGATGGAGCACCCTTCTGGGTCAATTTGGTCAAAGGCACTGCAATAGATGAGATACCCTCCACGAAGCGACGATAATAACCGGCTAAGCCGAGAAAGCTCCGAATCTCAGTAGCTGAGGACGGTCTGGGCCAACTGTGAACCGCCTCTATCTTTTTTGGATCCACTTTAATCCCCTCACTGGACACCACGTGACGTAAGAACAACATTGAACTAAGCCAAAACTCACACTTGGAGAACTTGACATAAAATTTCTCTTCCCTCAACCACTATAATACAACCCTCAAATGCTGGCCATGCTCCTACTGGCTACGTGAGTACACCAGGATTTCAGCAATGAATACTATGACAAACGAGTCGAGATATGGCTGAAATACACTGTTCATCATATGCATGAATGTTGTTGGGGCGTTGGTTAGCCTAAAGGACATCACAAGGAACTCATAGTGACCATAACAGGTCTTGAATACCGTATTTAGAATATCCGAGTCCTGAATCTTCAACTGGTGATACCCAAACCTCAAAATCAATCTTAGAGAACACCCTCGCTCCCTGAAGCTGGTCAAATAGATAATCAATGTGCGACAAAGGATACTTGTTGTTGATTGTGACTTTGTTCAACTGCCTATTGTCGATGCACATCCGCATAGTACCATTATTTTTCTTCACAAATAGAACCGGTGCACTCCAAGGTGACACACTAGGCCTAATAAAGACCTTATCTAGAAGTTCCTGAAGCTGCTCTTTCAATTCCTTCAACTCTACTGGTGCCATACGGTACGGAGGAATAAAAATGGGTTGAGCGCCCGGCACCAGATCAATACCAAAGTCAATATCCCTGTCGGGTGGCATGCCTGGCAGGTGTGCAAGAAACACATTTGGAAAATCTCGTACCATCGGAACCGAATCAATAGTAGGAGTATCAACACCAACATCCCTCACAAAGACCAAATAAGACAAACACCTCTTGCCAACCATCTGTTGGGCCTTCAAATAAGAAATCACCCTACTGGGAACATAATCTAGAGAACCTCTCCACTTGATCCTTGACAACCCCGGCATCGCCAACGTCACGGTCTTAGTGTGACAATCCAGAATAGCATAACATGGAGACAACCAGTCCATACCCAATATCACGTCGAAATCAACCATACTAAGCAATAAGAGTTCAACTCTGGTCTCCAATCCCTCAATAGTTACTACACACGACCGATATACATGATCCACAACAATAGTATCGCCCACCGGCATAGAGACATGAACAGGTAAAACTAATGATTCTCGGGGTAGATCCAAATAACGAGTAAAATAGGAGGATACATAGGAATATGTGGAACTAGGGTCAAATAATGTGGAAGCATCTCTATGGCACACTGAAAGAATACTTGTGATTACTGCATCTGAAGCAACGACCTCTAGTCTGGCAAGAATAGCATAGAATCGAGCCTGACCACCACCTGATCGGCCTCCCCGTTAAGTGCGATCTCTATCTGCCTGGGACCCACCCCGAGCTGGCTGAACGGGTGGTGTAACTGCTGGTGGTGGTATCATCCGCCGAGAACTCTGTTGTGGAACCCCACTCAACAATCTAGGGAAATCCTTCTTGAGATGACTCAAGTCTCTGCACTTGAAACAACCCCTCCTCTGACTCAGCTGCTGCTCCTGATAACCCGAGGAACTGCTTGTAGAAACCTGAGCAGACAAGGCATGGTGAGAACTCTGTGCTGGTAGTGCACTGAATGAAGACTGAACTGAGCGAGCACTGTAAGAATCGTGGCTAACTGATGCACTACGATGAGCTGGATGAGTCGTCTGAGCAGGCCTATAAGGACGGCCCCTACTGTGGTAGGACTGACCCCAGATGAGACATTGCCGAAACCACCCGAACCATGAGGCCTCTTGGCCTCCCTCTCATCACGCTCCTGACTATGGACCATCTTTAACCGCCGAGCAATGTCAACTATCTCGTCGAACGTAGCACCTATGACACTCTCCCGAGTCATAAGAAAACATAACTGATAGGTGAGGCCATCAATGAACCTTCTAATCTTCTCCCTCTCAGTGGGAACCAACCAAACTGCTTGACGAGCCAACTCTAAAAGTCTTATCTCATACTAGGTCTCATACATGCCTCCAGACGCAGTTGCTCGAACTGCCTGCGCAGCTCCTCCTTGCGGGTCTGTGGCACAAATTTCTCTAAGAAGAGAACAGAAAACTCATGCCATGAAAGTGGTGCTGTACCTGCTGGCCTGCACCTCTCATAAACCTCCCACCATCTGGAGGCAGCCCCAGTAAACTGAAAAGTAGTAAATGAGACCCCACTAGTCTCCAGAATACCCGCCGTACGAAATATCCGCTGGAATCTATCCAAGAAATCATGGGCATCCTCTGGCTCAGCCCCACTGAATGACGGAGGCTGTAGTCTCCCAAATGTCTCTAGTCTTTTCTGCTCATCATCACTCATAACGGGACCTACTCTGGAGTAAGAACGGCGGGAGTCTGGGTACCTCCCCTGGCCTAGGAAGTGGCTGGCGCAGTCTGAACAGAAACCGCCAAAGCCTCTTGAAGGCCTGGAATCACAATGGGCATAGCTGGTGCCTGAGTTGGCGTCACTGGCTCAATCATATCTAGTACCTGCTCCTGAGCTGGAGCAACTGGTGGATCTACAAGTGCTACTCTAGCTACTGTACGAGCTGGACATTTTCCCCTACCGTGACCCCGGCCTCTCGTGGCCTTAGCCAGTGGTACTGGTGGCTGTCCGTCCTGACTGGTAGCGCGCGTCCTCACCATTTGTGAGAGAATAGAATAACAGAATTTTAGTTTTCGGAATAAACAAATCCGCACGATAAGAATACAAGAATGTGAAGTTTTCCAAAGGGTTCGGCAGCCTCTAAAGATAAGTACATACGTCTCTATACCGATCTGCAAGACTCTACTAAACCTGCTCATGACTCATGAGACCTATGTAACCTAGGCTCTAAGACCAACTTGTCACGCTCCAAAACTCGACACATCGTGATGGCGCCTATCATGATACTAGGCAAGTCGACAACTCACATATCCCAACATTTTCAAAAGCAAAACATGCTAGAAACAATTTTAAGTCAATGAAAATCTCATAAAACCAGATGAACCCAGAAAATTTCCAAAACCTGGGTATCACTAAGTACATGAGCATCTATATGTAATGACATAGTCTGATACACTGTCTAGGAGGTAGGGCTAAATAAATAAGACTGAAAGATAGGGGAAAGGAGAGTCAGGGTCTACGGACGTTCAAACAGCTGCCTTGATGATCTCCGAACAGGTAAGACTCCATGATCAACAATCACCGTGTCCGAAAATGCCTCGATCTGCACACGAGGTGCATGGTGTAGTGTGAGTACAACCAACTCAATAAGTATCGCAAATAAACAATGCAAGGTAAGAGAAGCTTAGTCATTGAGGTCACTAGTTAAATCAGTGCAATTCTGTCCTTTTAGACCAACACAGCATAAACATTAATGCTAACTCATACGGCTTTGTGAGAAGAACACTCGTGTGTGCATGTGCATTGTTCCTCAAATACCCTGCTCAACAATATAATAACATGTAGAGGAAAGTTACAAGTAATTCAAATAAATGATCAAGAAAACACAAAGTTCCACACACTGCATGGACAACTCACGTGCTGCACGGACAACTCACGTGCTAACCATTGAACCTGCACGAATAACTCACATGTAACACGGACAACTCACGTGTCAATAATATCAATATATGGATCCGCACGGACAAGTCACGTGCTGCACGGACAACTCACGTGCCAATAATATCTATACATGGATCCGTGCGGACAACTCACGTGTTGTACAGACAACTCACGTGCTAATAACATAATTCGCCCGGCATAGCTGCAGGCCCAGTCCAAAATATCATACAGAAGCCATAATGCAAGTATGTATGTATAAGCTGAATGAAATAAGATTCTCATGTCCCTGGACTGGTGTAAATAATATGCGAAATTGTAGGCATGTGCAAAGTGTGCTATCATAGTCCAAAACGGCAATTTCATCAATGAAAAACAGTTAAAAGTTCGTTCAGGGATTAAACCTCTAAGTAGTCTCAACATGGCTCAACTAGATGTAACGACCCGGCCGGTCATTTCGAGAGTTGTAGCCCCATTCTCCCATTTACTGCTCATTTTTATGCTTTACAGTTATTATGTGACTTGTTGTAGTAGTTGGTTCGAGACCAGAGAGGTTTCGGAATAAATTGAGACACTTAGTATCAAGGATGAAAACTTCAGTTGAAAAGGTTGACAGGATGTGGACTTATGTGTAGACAACCCCAAAATGGAGTTTTGATGGTTCCAATAGCTCCGTTGGGTGATTTTTTGGACTTGGAAGCGTGTCGGATTGTGATTTGGAGGTCAGTAGTGGAATTAGGCTTGAAATGGTGAAAGTTGGAAATTTAAAAGTTTGACCGAGAGTGGACTTTGTGGATACCGGGCTCGGATTGGGGTTTCAGGAGTTGGAGTAGGCCCGTGGTGTCGTTTGTGACTTGTGTGCAAAATTTAAGGTCAATCAGACATGATTTGATAGGTTTCAGCATCGTTTGTAGAAGTTGGAATTCCTTAGTTTTCATTAGGCTCGAATTATAGTGTGATTCGTGTTTTTGATATTGTTTGATATGATTTGAGGGCTCTACTAAGTTCGTATCATATTTTAAGACTTCTTGGTGTGTTTGGTTGAAGTCCTAGGGGCCTCAGGTTGATTTCATATGGTTATCGGATCGAAATGAGACTTAGTGCATTGCTGAACTGGGAGCCTTCTGGTGTGGTCGCACCTAGGAGGGTCTTGCCGCAGGTGCAGCTGATGTTATGCAGGTGCGGAGCTGGACGGATGCCCTTTCTTCACTAGAGGAGGAGGAAAGGCCTGGGGTAGGGCGCAGGTGCAGGGAGTAATCCGCATCTGCGAGCAAGGCTATGCAGATGCGGAGAAGAGGGACGTAGGCTGCCTTCGCAAAAGCGGATCACGGGCCGCAGAAATGCTTTCACAGGTGCGGAACCTGGAGCGCAGGTGCGGACCTTGTGGACTTGAGTGATTTCCACGGAAGCGGAGGATTTTCTGCAAAAGTGATTCCGCGGGTGCGGATATTTGGCCGCAAGTGCGAAAGCACTTGGCAGTGTTCAAATCCAAGGGTTTCCGATATTTTCTTCATTTTTGGACATTTCAAGCTCGGGCTTAGGCGATTTTTGAGAGTGATTTCGAGGAATTCTTAAGGTAAGTCACTTGTGGTTTAATTCATTCAATGATTATGTTTCCCCATTGATTTTTCCACCTAGATTGTGTGATTTTGAGGTGTAATTTTGGAGTTTGAGGCTAGGAATTTGGAGAGTTTGATTTGGGGATTTGAGTGACGATTTGGTGTCGGATTTTGGTAAAATTTATATGGTTGGACTCGTAGTTGAATGGGCTTTCGGATTTTATGACTTTATCGGATTTCAAGATGTGGGTCGGGGGGTGGCTTTTGAGTCGACTTTTGACTTTTGATTTATAACTTAGTATTTTCTTGTGGAATTTATTCCTTTAGCTCTTGTTGATTGTATGGAACTGTTTGTGGCTAGATTCGGGGCATTTGGAGGCCGATTCGCGAGGCAAGGGCGTGTTGGAGTAGGGATTTGCACGGATTGAGATAAGTAATAGTTCTAAATTTAGTTTTGAAGGTATGGAACCCCGTATCATGTGTCATGTGATTGGTTTTGAGGTGATGCACATACTAGGTGACGGACGTGTGAGCGTGCATCGTAGGAATTATGACTTGGTCAATTCCATGGAACTGTGTAGTTGAATAACCTATTGTTATCCGTATATTCTCCATGTGTTATAGAAATTGAATTGAAAATCATGTTAGAAATCATGTTTAGGCTATATGTTGGTACTGTAGGAACCCACAGAGGTCGTGTTACATGTTGAATTATCTGCTAAATTGTTGTTTTGTACTCAGTCATAGTTTTACTTGCATCTTATATCTCAGTCTCTATTATTCATCACTGTTTGGGCTGATTTATCATGATTATTGAGACCTGAGAGACTGGAGAGATTAATGATTTAGTGAGGTCGAGGGCCTGATTTTGAGGATATTTATGGGAGCGGGCTGCACGCCTCAGCATGTTTTATTGATTTATGCCATGATTAGCTTGTTATTGCGCTTTAGCTAAAGGAGCCCCTCCTAAATTTGTACTCCCCCAGTGAGCGCAGGTACCCACTGAGTGCGAGCGCGAGTGCCGAGTGTCTGAGAAAAATGAGAGATTGTGAGGAATGAGTGACCGTGAGGTTGAAGTGAATGGGAGGACTGAGTGACTGTCACTCTAAGAATATGCACTTGATTTCAATACTGTTGTACTTCAGCTGGCATATATCACTGTCATGAAATTTCTAAGAGATACTATATCCTGTTTCAATTGAACTTGGCATGAATTAACTGTTTTAGCTTTAACTATCGAACTTGAAAGCATGCCTATTTTTTTGTATTGTATTTTTCTATAATTGAAATGTATCTGTGAAGCTCTTCACTACTTTCAGTCCAATAGATAGTCTTGTTACTTACTGAGTTGGTTGTACTCACGCTACACCTTGCACTTCGTGTGCAGATCCAGGTGTTTTCGGACACGGTGGGTGTTGATTATATGAGCAGTTTGACCATTTTGGAGATTTCAAGGTAGCTGCCTGGCGTCCGCAGATATTGACTCTCTCACCCTATCTTTCGGATTTATGTATTTAGCTTTCACTTTTTCATAGACAATATTTTCCGACTTGTATTATATAGACGCTCATGTACTCAGTGACACCTTGATTTTGTGAACTTCCCTGTTGAGTTTTGACTTCCTATCCAATTTATGCGAACTTTAATTATTCAAACCTGTGTTATTTCATTGTTTTACTTAAAAGTGTTGGAAATGTTTTGAGGTGTCCGCTTGCCTACTATCACGTTAAGCGTCGTCCCGGCAGGCTAAGTTTTGGGTCGTGATACTAGATCACATAAACTGATACAACATATTAGATACCAAAGCTTGAAGCTCAATAGCCATTTATGGGCTTATAAGAGCCCGAGCATAACCCAAACATGAATATACAATCCCGGTGCCTGCACATGGGAATCATCACCACGCATTGTACGCACCCAGATGCATGTGGCTATCACAACAATTTAGGCAACTAGTGCCTCTACCGAATTTAAATACGATACTTACCTCAAGCAAATCGAATCACTCCGCTAGCAAGCCCTTGCCTAGCAAATCGGCCACCGAACGCCTCGAATCTATCCATAAAATTTTTTGATACAATCAACTCAAGCTATAGGAATCAATTTCACATGAAAATACTAAGTTCTTAATCAAAAGTCAAAAAGTCAACTCAAAAGCCGGCCCCCGGGCCCACGTCTCAGAATCAATTAAAAGTCATAAAATCCGAAAGCCCATTCAACCACGAGTTCATCCATACCAGACTTACCAAAATCCAACACCAAGTCATCACTCAAATTCCCAAATTAAACTCTCTAAATCCCTAGCCTCAAACTCCCAAAATTACACCTCAAAAACACGCAAACTAGGTGGAAACTTCAATGAGGAAACATAATTATTGAATGAAAATAACCACAAGAGACCTACCTCAAGAATTCCTTCGAAATCCCTCTCAAAAATCGCCTTATACCGAGTTTGCACTCGGAAACCCTCGAATTTAACACTGCCCAGGCATTTCTGCACCTGCGCATTCGCTTTTTGCGGAGAAATCCACGCTTTTGTGAAACCCACTTAACTAGCAACCTCTCGCATCCCTGCCTTGCACCTAGGGGACCGCATCTGCGAACCTTCCTTCGCTTCTGCGACGCCCTTGCTGCCTATCCAAATCTGCTTCTGTGGTCGACCTCGCACAGATGCGCATCAGTATCTGCGGAGCCTCTTCCGCGCCTGCGACCCCCAGAGACCTTCCTCCTCTTTGTATCTACGCAAGCTTAGCCGTTTCTACGGCTCCGCACCTGCGGCCAAACCCACCGCAGGTGCAATGACACCAGACCTGAAGCACCAGCATAACACTAAGCCAATTTTTGATCTGTTAAGCATCCGAACTCCACCCGAGGCCCCTAAGACCTCAACCAAATATACCAACAAGTCCAACAACATGATACAAACTTAGGCGAGTCTTAAAATAACATCAAACAACACTAAAATCATGAATTGCGTATCGATTCGAGCCTAATGAACATTTAAACTTCTAACTTCAACATTCGATGTCGAAACCTATCAAATCACGTCCGATTGACCTCAATATTTGCATACAATTCACAAAATGACACAACAAACCTACTCCAACTCCTAGAACCCCAATCCGAGCCCAGTAACCGCAAAGTCAACCCTTGCTCAAACTTTCAAATTTCTAACTTTCGTCATTTTTAACCTAATTCAACTATGGACCACCAAATCACTATCCGGACACGCTCCTAAGCCCAAAATCACCCAACGGAGCTAACGGAATCATCGAAACTCCATTCCGGAGCTATTTTCACACAAGTCAACATCCGGTCAACCTTTTCAACTTAAGCTTCCAACCTTGAGACTAAGTGTCTCAATTCATTCCGAAACCTCTTCGGACCCGAATCAACTATTCTGGCAAGCCACATAGCAACTATTAAGCATAAAATGAGCAGTAAATGAGGGAACAAGACTACATCTCTCAAAACGGCCGGTCGGGTCGTTACATATAATAAGCTAAGTGGCATACTAAGAAAAAGTCACTTGGTACTTTTAGGATAAAATCTAAAAATATTTAGACAACATTTAAATTAAGGCAAATTAAATTTGAGAAAATTTAATATAAAGGTATAAATCAACTATGATTGACTCTTACTTTCATTGTAAATAGATTCCAAAACTTTTCAAAAATAAGAATTTCTATTTTAATAATTATTTACTAACAATATCATGCCTTTTCTTTCATTTCATAATTTTTTTTTTAATTTTAGAATATTATGTAGAAAAAAGTGATAGTGAAACCACTGTTGTAAAAATTTGAGATGAGATTATAAAAAAGTATGATAAGAAAAATCACACTTACGAATATGAGAAACATAGTCATAGTTACTATTGAAATAATTATTATATTTATTTGTATCGTATTAGAATGAGTATGGTAAAAATGAATATCAATTTCAGACAAGCTAATGAAAATCCACATGATAATGTAATAATATTAAGTATTGAATAATACAATAGTAAAACTAAGGAACAACTAGAGAAAAAAAATTGAAAATTTCAGCATACAAAAGAAGAAGGATAAAACTTATTTAAATTTGAGATGAGAAATGGGATGCATGTGGATAAGCCACATAACTAAAGTCTAATACATAAAAGAAAAAATTTAAAAATTTGAATAATAAAAATAAATTAGAGGTAATGTGAGGATATTTATTCTAAGAATTACTATAGAAAATAAAATAAAGTAAGTATACAATACTTAAAAAATTAAAAAATTTCAAGCAATATATAAAAATAATATAAATATTCAATTTAATACAAAAATACATATCAATCTATAATATATTTAAAATAGTAGTGGATAAGAATAGTTAATAAAGTGTATAAGTTAATAAAAAAATCGCATGAAAATGTGATGATATTGCGAATTAGATAATATTATAGCAAAAATAAGAAAAATAATTAACATTCAAAAATATATATTAAAAATAAAAGGAAAAGACTATTTAAACTTGAGATTAGAAAGTTCTTAAAGTTATGAAGAGAAAGCTCAAAATATGGATATGACCACAAAATTGAAGTCTTGCTAGAAAAAGAAAAATAAAAATTTGATACCAAATTAAAAATTTAAATATGCTAAATAAATATCTCAGGTAGGTAATTTTACTAATGAAAATTAAAAGCTATCTTGAGATTAAAAGAGAAGAAAATTTAATTGCATGTAATAAAAAAATAATTATGGGAAATTTCAATAGTTTGAAATATTATAAAAGAACTTATGTATTAATTTTTTAGCCTAATTCAAAGTTATATTTTAAAAATTTGTGTAAGAAGTTAATTAAAATTCTTAGTAGGGAAGAGAATGTATAAAGAGGAAAATAGAGATAGTGTGATGATACTTATATTTATATTTAATTAAAATATATAAAATAATTTATTCAATAATACTCAAAAATATTATTGATAGATTTAAATGATGAAAGAGTTTCAAGTAAGAGGATAATAGTGTAAAAATATATTAAATCTTAAGAATAAAAATATTTACATTTATTGATGATTATTAATAGGGTAATAAGCAAGAAATTAAGTCAATTTATAAGCTAATAAAAGATCACATTACAATATAACAATATTAAGTAATAAATAATGCAATAAATATAAGCAAAGAACAAAAGGAGAACAAAAGTTCTGTCTAAAAATGTAGAAGGATAAGATTTATTTAAATTTGAGAAGAAAAATAAAGTGGTAGTAAGAATTTTGCTAAAATAATATGATGTAATATGCTCAAACAAGACAGATCACAACGTTATATGTTTAGTATTCTGTAATATTGACCGTAAAATAAAATACAAGTGCCAAAATCAAGAGGTTGAGTTATTACGGTATAGAAAAAGAAAACAAATTATCCAGTTCGAGATTTGAAATTGGCTTCATGTTATGCTTTTTAATTAATATTTAATAATTATTTATAATTTCTAATAGAAGGTTTAATTTTAAGGTTATTTGCACATATCCAAATAACCTAAATCATAATTTGACATGATTTATGTTCGCGCATCGGGCGAGTACTAATACTAGTTCCTTTTTAAGTCGGATCAACTTCCTTAGTAATTACCCATTTTCTTTCATTACATTAAAGTCATTAAGTTATTTCTCGTAATAGAAGAAATTAAATTTACGGTTGATTTCTCAAGTTTTATTTTGTTATAGCAAAGTCATCAAGTTATTTTCATAACGAAAAAATCACTCAATTTTGCGTAAGTATCACAGGAATTCTTCAAACTGTATCTTTTTGTAATAAAAATAATTTATTCAACTTCGCGTTTTTATCATAGAAAAAAATATTATGTTCATGGTCATTATGTCTCCTTTGTTTCCTCCTAATGACTTTCTATATCGGAGAAATTTTGTAAAACTGTGAATATTGTGAGAGAATTTGATCTAAAAACGTTAATGCAATGGGTGAACTAGCTAAAAACCATTATAAATCCATTTTTGGATGCCTTTGGCATATGATGGCGATATTATAACTTAACATGGGTACACTATAACTCAAGAAATACATATTTGCATATTTGTAAGATTTATATTGTATTCACGTATCAATATTTGGATTTATAATTCAAGTTGCTCACGACATGCGTAAGTATTTCACAATCCACACTATAAGTCCTGGTTATTCAGAATCCTTAAATGACATATGCAGTGGCGAAGTCAAGAAATTCATTAAGAGTGTTTAAATTTTAAATATTCTTTGTTAGTGGGCTATACAAAGATATTTAAAGTTTATTTTTTTTATCAATAACAAATAATATTTTATTTTATACATTGCATAATTTTTCAACAAAGAATATTCAATTAACCACTCTTAAACATACATAGCTTCGCCCCTGAACATAAGTCTAAGTACTACAAAAGATTTATTACACGCACACACACATAGATAAATAGATATTGGGTGCACCAAGGCCAAGTAAAAGATACTGACATTTGACCATACGAAGAAAAAGGATTTGCTCATGCAAAAAAAAAAAAAAAACAATATAGCAAAATATGTAAATAACATTAGATATGGACCCACACACAATTCTTCAAAATATGAAGTCCTATAGCTGTCGAGATTACAGCCACTTAATTTGTAACAATGATGAAAAGCATTGACAGTATATACTTTTTTACTGAGAAGTCAATTGAATGCGAAAATAAAGATTAAGAATGTCCATTGCACTAAGATCTTTTAGGGTCCGTTTGGAAAATCACCTGATAATTGGAATTGGTGTAATTATTAGGATAGTAATTACACATCTTAATAATTACACAATATAATAATTATGACGACTTGTTTATTCATCATAACGTAATTACAGTATAAGTATAAGTATATTGTTTGGTTGCAAGGTGTAATTACTGTATGGGGATAAAACATGTTCATATTTAATGACCGCATGAGAGAGCAACACGTGAAACCGAAGGCAGAAGATAGCTAAACCGAAGACAATGATCTCGCTTGTCATCGGAGAGAATGATACTCATAACAATGAAATTAATGCCGCCATCCGGTAGCATTCAATGGAGAATATTTTATAGCATTAAGTGTATGATCCGTTACATAAAATATGGCATTCACGGCCCACCGTTACACATCCTTCAATGGCCCTCATAATTGTCATTAAAGAGGAGCTTAATCCTAGGACGTTGTTCCCTAGGTGGAACTATAAATCGTGAGCTCTACTATCATTAGAAGAGACACGAATTTTCTGACAAGCATACACTATTTTTTATCAAATGCTCAATAACATTTTACTCTCTTGCTTATTTGCATTGTTCTTATTGCTCGTGATAGCTCTGCGCCCGGGACCAAGATATCTACCGTCTATTTCAATTTTAAGGTTAAGTCTTATATTTCTGTTTAATTCATCTATTATTTTTGGATCAAATTAATTCACTTGTCTATAAATTCAAATGTACCATTTTACGAGTAAACATTTTGGCGCCCATTGTGGGGCATAGACAGTCGTGTAATTGAATTGATCCCTGCATCAGTTACTAACTTGTCTGATTCTTTGTTCTTAGCAAAAATCATTAAAAATGGTAGATAATGAAGTTAGCAACACACACAACATTGAGGCCCAAGGAAATCAGCCTCAGCACGAGGATTCAATAAGTGATACCCGCAACGAGGGGAACGGGGCCACACCGGTCCACGGCAGCCGATATCCGCGACATGTTCCAGAGGCCACTCCCGATGATGCTGAAGAAGAGCACGCCATCGAAGCAGTCAGGGTCTTGCAAGAACAACAAGAGGCCATTATAGGTCACCTCACAAGGCAGGATAAGGTCATGACGAAACTGAAGCAGGCGTTGTCGGGCGCTTCTAACAACGCGAATAGGCAAGGCCCAAATCTTCCCGGTGGTTCCGTAAACCAAACGACGCAGAGGGTCGACAACAACACCCCAAGGGGCAGGGTCGGCTCCGATATGGCCGGGGGGACAAATCTGGTCACGACAGCGAGAATGATCCCTTGATTTATGAGGAAGGTAAATGCCCGAATGGATCAAATTCTTGGGGCACTACCAATGCTGAAAGGGCCGGACTAAAAGAAGTACACACAATTGCTGTACAAACCAAGCGTGGCACCAGAACTGATCCCGAAGCAGTTTAAAATGCCAAACGTGCCAAAGTATGATGGGACCTCGGATCCTCAGGAGCATATCACCACCTATGCAATGGTGGTGTAGGGAAACGATTTAGGTCCCCACGAGATTGAGTTTATTTTGCTGAAGAAATTCAGGGAGATTCTTATGAAAGGAGCTCTAACATGGTATTCACTTTTTCCCGAGCATTCCATAGACTCCTTGGATATGCTCGCGGATTCTTTCATCAAGGCTCATGCTGGGGCCAGAAAAGTACAGGCCCGAAAGACCAATATGTTTAGGATTGCGCAAGGAGAGTCCGAGTTGCTGCGGGAGTTCGTAACCAGGTTCCAGAAGGAAAGGATGTCACTACCAGCCTTGCCGGACGAATGGGCAGCCGAGGCATTCACCAAAGGTCTGAATCCGAGAAGTTCTGACGCTTCCCGAAAGTTGAAATAAAGTTTGCTCGAGTTTCAGGAAACAGCTTTGGCAGATGTTCACAATCGGTACGAGTCCAAAATAGGGATTGAAGATGATCAGCTCGATTTTCCGACGTCGATTAAGGGTCGATAACGGGAGAAGAATAAAGAGAAATCAAAAGACGATTTTGATACAGATCGATAGTCTTCGAGGAGTCGATTTCTTCCATATGAACGGGCTGAAGGACGAGGCAGAGGTTTCCGATCGACGGATAGATTCTTTGCCGATGGGAACTTATCGTGGCCGAAACAACAGGCTATTGCAGAACAAGGAAACGTCAAATTCTTCCTACCCCAGACATTCCGAGTACAACTTCAACGTCAGCGTAGATGAGGAACATAAAAAAAGCACGATTTTCGAAGCCAATAAGATCTGATCCCGTCCAGAGGTGGTGACATTGCTGAAAAACGGCCATCTTAGGGAGTTTTTAAGCGACCAGGCTAAAAACAACTAAGGTTGCAATCGTGATAATACAGAGCCTTCAAAAGCAGGAGAAGATCCCCCACGCCTGACAATCAACATGATTTTCGGGGGGAACGAGATTAACGGGGTCACATTTTCCGCGGGGAAAAAAGACGAAGGTATCAGTGATGCACAGCAAAAGACTCTAGGAAGCTGTTAAAGACGACATAACTTTTACGGAGGAAGATGTATATGGACTGCTACTACCGCATAACGACGCACTGGTAATCTCTCTAAATGTCTTGGATTTTAAAATTAACGTGTTCTAGTGGATCTAGGAAGTTCGGCCAATATTATCCAGTGGATAGTGTTGGAGACGACCAATAAAATTAAACGAATGCTGAGTGGGTGATGAAGACGACCCTTTTCGAGGTAATGGGCGGCGATATGGGTTACAATATCATCCTGGGGAGACCGTGGTTGCATGAAATGAAGGTTGTGCCATCAATTCCTGGGGGATTTAAACAAAGAAGAGGTAATCAACCAGCAGCAAGGGAGATGAATGCAATCTCCGTCTCCAGTAGCAAAGGGAAGGACCATGTGGCATAACAATCATAGGAGTCGGTGCCTGTTCCCGAGCCAAGCAAATTCAACCAAGGGGAAGGGGTGTCGAAATCCTATCAAGTACCAAGGTATTTCTAGGTACCAGAAGAAACGGACGCAACAAAGTCCACAGCGGAAGAACTTGAGCAAGTAGTATTATTCGAAAAATTCTTGGAGAGGAAATTCCATTTGGAAACAGGACTGCACCCCGAACTCAGGTCTGGATTCATTGAACATCTTAAATGTAATGTCTATTGTTTTGCATAGTCGCATACGGATATGACATGCACCCCGCCGGAAGTGGCTGTACACAAGCTAAGCTTGGATCCCAGCATTCCTCCGGTAAGACAGAAAAAATGACCTCTTGCCGAGGCCAGAAATAAATTCGTCAAAGAATAGGTGACTCGCTTGCTTGATATCGGTTCAATCGGAGAGGTAAAGTATAGCGGTTGGCTAGCTAACGTAGTAGTAGTCCCTAAGAATAATAAATTTTGCATGTGCGTAGACTATAAAGACTTAAATAAGGCATGCGCAAAAGGTTCATTTCAATTGCCAAACATTGATCAAATTATTGATGCAATGGCCGTGCACGATTTAATGAGTTTTCTCGATGCTTACTCCGGATACAACCAAATCAAAATGGACCCGGAGGATCAGGAAAAAACTTCGTTCATCATGAATTTTGGCACATATTGTTACAACGTGATGCCTTTCGGGCTAAATAACACCGGAGCCACTTATCAACGGCTCGTGAACAAGATGTTTGAAAAGCAAATAGGGAAAACCATGGAAGTTTACATAGATGATATGCTTGTTAAGTCTTTGAACGCAGGTGATCATCTCAAACACTTGCAAGAAACTTTTGACATCTTAAGGAAGCACAACATGAAGCTTAACCCCGAGAAGTGTGCGTTCGGGGTCAGCTCCGGTAAGTTCATGAGATTCTTGGTGTCACCAAGGGGGGTCTAGGTTAACCCCAATAAAATCAAGGCCATCGAAGACATCCCGGACCAGCTATCAAGGGTAAAAGAGGTTCAGAGGCTAACGGGAAGATTGGCCGCTTTGAGCAGATTCATTTACTGGTCTTCGGAGAAATGCCATCATTTCTTCTCGCTGCTCAAAAAGAAGAACAACTTCGAATGGACCCCGGAATGTCAACGGGCTTTGAGGTATTTGAAAAGGTTTTTGTCAAGTCCTCCGTTACTATTGAAACCGGAAGAAGGCGAAAAACTGTTAGTGTACTTGGCAGTCTCGGAGGTAGCGGTAAGTGTTGTTTTAGTCTGTGAAGATGAAGGTACGCAATCTCCTATCTATTATGTCTATAAAATTTTAACAGGAGCAGAAACTCGCTGCCCACATCTGGAAAAATTAGCCTTAGCTCTCGTATTCGCCGCTCAAAAACTAAGGTCTTGTTTCCAATGTCATCCGATAATTGTGGTGACCACGTTTACCCTGTGAAATATCCTTCATAAACTCGAACTTTCGGGTAGGCTGGCCAAGTGGGCCGTCGAAATGAGAGAATTTGACATAGAATATAAATATAGGTAATGATTAAGTCACAAGTTTTGATCGACTTTATGGTCGATTTCAGTCGGGCACTGTACCTTTGGCAACCAAAAAAGTAGTGATGGTGTCAGAATCGACATCAGGAGTTTGGACCTTATTCACAGATGGAGCTTCCAACGTAAAAGGGTTCGGGCTCGGCATAATACTAACCACGCCTTCGAGGGAAACCCTAAGGCAGGCCATAAGAACGGTCCCGCTGACTAAAAATGACGCGGAGTATGAAGATTTGATTGCAGGGCTCGAATTGGCCCGAGGACTGGACTCCGAGGTCATAAAAATCAAATGTGACTCCCAGTTGGTGGTAAATCAGGTCTATGGGATCTTCAAACTAAGGAGGAAGGTATGCAACAATACGTAATGAAGGTTCAGGCTTTGCTGCTCGATTTTGGGAGTGGTCAATCACGCATATCCCGAGGAAAGAAAATGCAGAAGCAGATGCATTAGCTAACATTGGCTCGCCCACGAAATTGAAGGATCGGACTCCGGTATGGTCGTACAGCTTTTGCACTCGGTACTGGACGCAGATAGCTATTACGAGGTAAACGTGACTAATTTGGTCTAGGACTAGCAAAACAAAATTATTGACTATCTTGAACATGGAAAACTGCCTGAGGCTCCTAAGGCATCTCGGGTGTTACGAACTAAGGTCGCACGGTATAGTTTCAATGGATGTCAATTATAAAGAAGATCTTTCCAAGGCTCGTTGGCTCGATGTTTGGGAGCCTCCAAAGCTA
Source organism: Nicotiana obtusifolia (assembly GCA_002018475.1). Lineage (NCBI taxonomy): Eukaryota > Viridiplantae > Streptophyta > Magnoliopsida > Solanales > Solanaceae > Nicotiana > Nicotiana obtusifolia. Next base: position 23,562 of record MCJB01010111.1, on the reverse strand, counting down.
ATTATGTCATGCGAGAAGTCCATGAAGGGATCTGCAGGAATCACTAGAGTGTAGATTCCTTAGTGCTAAAATTAATAAGGTACTATTGTCCCCAAATAAAACAAGACGCCAAAGCATATGTTTAAAACGTGATAAATGTCAATGATATGCACCGTTAGTACATCAACCAGCAGAGCCACAGCACTCGGTTCTATCACCACGGCCGTTCATGAAGTGGGAAATGAATATCGTCGGACCACTACCATCCCCCCCATAAGGTAAGATTTCTTTTGATTTTAACTGAATATTTTTCTAAGCGGGCTGAAGCAAGTCCTTATCAGAAAATCGGCGAAAGTGAAGTGGTAGATTTCTTGTGGGAGAACATAATTTGCAAATTTGGGATACCAAAAGAAATAGCCTGCGACAATGGGTCGCAATTTATAGGCGCAAAAATCACAAAATTCCTTGAAAATTTGAAAATCAAGAGGATCACATCATTATCCGAATGCAAACGGCCAAGTAGAATCAGCAAACAAGGTGATCATACAAAATCTCAATAAGAGATTAGAAGCACCTAAAGGAAAATGGTCCGAAGAGCTTCCACATGTACTATGGGCATACCTAACAACAGCCAAATCAAGCACGGGGAAGAATCCTTTTTCTCTTGTGTACGGGTCAGAAGTCCTGATCCCGGTGGAAATAGGTAAACCTACCAGGAGGTATTTCCGGTCAAACGAAGAAGCAAACAGTGAAGCAATGTTAGTCAATTTGGAGATGCTCGATGAACGTAGTGACTTGGTGCATATAAGGATGGAAGCTCAAAAGAAGCGAATAGAGAGATATTATAATCGAATAGCCAATCTCCGTTATTTCAAAGTAGGAGACTTGGTTTTAAGGAAAGTAACTCAGAACACCCGGGAACTCAATGTGAGAAAGCTAGGTCCAACATGGGAAAGCCCTTACCGGGTTTCAGCTATCACCGAGAAAGGATCATACGAGTTATAGAACCAAGATGGAGAAAAGTTTCCAAGCAACTAGAATGTTGCACACCTCAAGAGATACTATTGCTGAAGAACATCACATATACTGAAAGTTTGTGCTACACTCTTTTTCTGTTCATCCGGTTTTTGTCCCAATTGGATTTTTCTGGCAAGATTTTTAACGAAGCAACAATGGAAAGCATACTACGAAGGAAGTTTCAACAGCAACAATAAGATCATTTAAAGACAAGGCATACAAGCGAAGAACCACTACGGAGCTGTTAGATAGTCTTTTGCTCGATAGCAAAATTCCTACCGGGAAGTTGAGTTTGCTATCGAACAGAGATTACATGACCTTTCACAAGTGAAAGCCACTAGAGGATTGTTAGATAATCTTTGGCTCGATATCATAAATTCCTAAGGGGAAGTGAAGTTTGTTACCGAACTGAAGATTATCTAGCAATTCACTAGTGGAATCCTCGAAGGTGTGAAACTCCCAGTGTTCTAATTTGCATTATTCGCATTCGAACGCTAAGGGGAATGATATGAGGATGTGTCAATAATGACTATCACATTGATCGGAATACGAAACCCGAAAATATAGTTGTAACATCGGGACCGGGGACTGCACGACCAGTCCCGTAGAAACAAGTTGTACAAGTTAGCCGCAAGAAATGGCAATTTCTTTTTTGCACAATGAATGCTTATGTACTTTAGAAAATGGAAGAAATAAATTAAAGTCCTTTTATTTCTTGCTTGTTTCTTGTTTGAACGATGAATTCATTTTATCATTTGAAAGTTAAAACAAGTACTTCAAATTCTAGTGTCATAATGAACAAGAGACGTCTTCTTCAAGAGAACCGTAAACATAAGAGGGCCCTCTCTTATGAAAATCCTCACGTTAAAGGGTTGATTTTGGAAGAACATATGCCCAGAATCCAAATGCTTTCGGGGGAAAATATACCCAAAGCCTTGCATGATCATACGCAAACAGTAAAACTTGTGCAAACACTTAAAAGGAAAAAGACGCAAAGAGCAAACTTGCGTAAATATTCAAACAAAGAATACAAATTCAAAATCCTACTATATCAAATATAGAGGAGATAACGAAGGAAACGAAGAATATACTGTTGTTGCATTGTGCATAGCATTGTTCAACAAACACTCTCCTGAGAGAGCTTGTATCTTTTCCCTATCTTTTTCTGAAGTCAAAAGCTTCAAATAGTGTGCAAGTTCCACCGGCCTGGACAGCAGGTGGCATCCGGTAGAGACCGAGAGAGTAACTCTCCTCCTCCTTTGCGGATCTTCTTAGAGGGCAGCATTTGCCCCAAGTTCCCATGAACTGGGGACTGGAGGAGAGGGAAATCCTCTTCTCGGGTAGTTACGGTCGGTGGAGATGATGTAGCAGTTGTTGGTGGCGAAGGAAGAGTTAGTAAGAAGGAGATGAAGTTGATGGCGTTGAAGCATGAGAAGTGGCTGCAGCAAGCAGCGCTGGTTGTTGGTTGCTCATCAACCAAAGATGGCAGGGACCCGGTACTCAGCCTCACAGTACTAGACACGACAATTGGGATCCGGAAGTGGGAGTTAGCATTTTCCACCATCTCATACTCCCCCTAGAGTGCCGAGGCATCGTCCTCGGTTAGTGTAACTAACTCAACAGATTGAGCAGTCTGTTGAGCTGAGGAAGGTCGTCGTCTTCTATGTAGAGAATCCTCCTCCTTGCTGGCTTCCCCATCATCGTTAATCATTATGGTGTCTATGACCAGCCCGGGTGGGGGGTCATCATCACAACTTCCAGAGACGACTCGGGAGCGACACTCTTCGCCTTTTTATTTTTTCCCCTGGCCGCGAAGGAACGTCTTCTTTTTTGTTTCTTGTTCTCCGGTCGGGGACTCCGAGAAAAAACACTTGCACTAGAAGCAGGCCCGGAGACACATGTTTGCATAAAGGCTTCCTGCAGCATCCTCGTTGCATCAGTAGGATCAGCCAAAACGTCCTACTCAGGGACAACAACTGAGCCCTGGGTAAGACCTGAATTCAACAAAGGAAAAAAAGGGTAAACAGCTTCCTTACATGAAAGGGGGGAAAATGAGATGAGTTTTACTTACCATGATTTTTGGCCTTCCATCCGTATTTGAGGGCTAATTCCTTCCACGTACGGGTTTCTGGCGCAGTGATGTCCAAAATCTTTTGGACCCACTAGTCCAAACCTTCAACCCGCAGTGGAACCCACCGAGTTGCTGAAACAAGTAAAAGAAGAGGAATCAGTGACAACACGACATGATCTTTAACTAGAAGAAGGGATAAAAGGTGGATTTACGAGCACGGTTCCACAACTCTAGAAAGGATGAAGTCGTGGCGGGTCCTTGTAGCAACTATAACGAATCGTTCTATCCATCCACGGTCGTTGTCATCATCCATGCTGGCCAGTAGGGCTTGGTGGCCACGTTTGCTGAAGTTTATCATTCCCCCACGAAAAATCTTGGGGGAATAAAATTCATTAACTGAGCTAGGGTTAGCTCCTCTCCCGTCTCCTGGCACAAACTAAAGACAAACGACTATCCTCCACACAGAATGACTTACCTGGTGCCCGACACACTTGATAGCGGATGCAAAATTCCACATAACGGAATTAAGCTCCCCGCTCAAAGAGAATGGCCCCAAAATGAAGGGATACGTATATAAATACATGAAACGCTTCTTAGGGAGAGCTATTCTCTCTGCCATATCAGGAGCAATAATGTCTAAATCTTGCCAATTGCAGTCTTCTTTCATAACGAGAATATTGGAAGGACGGATGGAAGAAGGGTACACGCCAATGGCCCACGTACGAGGGTTAGCAGAAGAAAACTTCTCTTCAAAATCTTTGGTTGTGACAAGATTCTTCAGGATGATAGTGCTTACCGTAGGAGGAACGGCGTCATCAACTTTACCTTTGTTCTTTGAAGAACTAGGATTTCTAGAAGAAGAGACCATTTTTTATCAGAAAAGAGGGAAGGTTTTCTTTCAAGAAGAAGGTTAAAGAAATGTTGAAGATAAAGTACAAGTTGAGTAAAGAGAGTTTGAGAAAGTGTAGAGAGTTATGAAGTGTAAATGAAGAGGTTTTATGAGTATAAGTAAAGGTATAGATGGCTAAAATCGTGGCCATAATTACCTCGATAACCGGTAAAAGCGATGCTAAATCATGGGATGATGCGTCTTCGGGGTATTAAATGCGGAGAGACGTGCATCTAATCAACTGTCAAAAACTTTTCAGAGGGGATCAGAGAATTTTTTGCCAAAAAAGGTATTTCTACCAACTTTCCGGTGACACAAAGTTATGCCACCAGAAAGCAGTGGGACCATCTGTATGGGTAAAACTTGTTCATATTTAATGATCGCATGAGAGAGCGACACGTGGAACCGAAGGCAGAAGATAGCTAAACCCGAAGGCATTGATCTCGCTTGTTACCGGAGAGAATGATACTCATAATGATGAAATTAATGCCGCCATCCGGTAATATTCAATGAAGAATATTCTACAGCATTAAGTGCATGATCCGTTATAGAGAATATGCATTCACTGCCTAACGTTACACATCCTTCAATGGCCCTCATAATTTTCATTAAAGAGGAGCTTAATCCTAGGACCTTGTTCCCTAGGTGCAGTTATAAATAGTGACCTCTACTATCATTGAAGAGACACGAATTTTCTTACAAGCATACACTATAATCTATCAAAACCTCAATAACATTTGACTCTCTTGCTTATTTGCATTGTTCTTATTGCTACCGCGCGCCCGGAACCAAATATCTGCCGTCTATTTCAAATTTTAAGGCTAAGTCCTATTTTTTTCTGTTTAATTCATCTATTTTCTGGATCAAATTAATTCACTTGTCCATAAACCACATATAAATTCAACTGCACCATTTTACGGGTAAATAATTACACGGTTAGATCTAATTTTAAATAAATTAATTATCGAAAATAAAAAATAAACATGTGTCTATAGATGATTTTTTATAAGTATAAATGATATTAGATTTGGTATTTAAGAAGCATATTTTTTCTTGAATATACATTAATTAGTAATCATATATTTATAACTAATATTGTAAAATAATTGATATATATTTTTTAGATTAATAATATTTAGTTTAATTAATTCACAAAAGCTAAAAACATACATTTTTTAAGAATATCATGGAATATATGTTTGATAAAATAAATTAATATTTATAAATATAATGTCATAACATTATTCAAATGTTTGACAAAACTAATCAATTAATTCTAACTAAAAAAATGAATAACATGCAATGTGAAATAATAAACCAATACTACTGAAACAAGTAAATTGGAACCATAAATATAACACAATTTCAAAATCCAAAAAAAAAAAATATTAGTTTAACATATGTCAAATTCCTACATAATAAAAATAAGTTGCAATACAACTTAAGATTAGGAAACATAATAAGTTTATAACCTCATTCAACAATGAAAGTCTACTCCAATGACATTACTCATCATATGCCAAGTTTGTTAATGGCTCATTATTTCTAATATTGGGAGGTGTAATTTGAAAAATAAGAATAATCGCAGTTACACTAAATGAAAAAAATAAAACAAATAAGAAATAAAATATACGATCAATTACATGGAATCATAAGTAGTAAAGGTAGAGAAATAAAAGATAAATAATAATCCAAAGAAAAATATATTTTAAAATTAAAAAAGAAATTAAAAGGTAAAAATAAAATAAAAAATTTCAAATAATGGAAATAAAAATTTTAAAGCAAATAAATTAAAATAAAAACAAAAGGGCAAGAAATTAAAAAGTAAATTTGTAATTACACAGTGTAATTGTCACCAATTCTCACCTCTCCTAGAGAATTGGTGAGTATAATTACACTTCTCCAATTACACCCAATTTCCCTGCTGATCAAGTAATTAATTAGCCAGACAAATATGCTAAACTATTTAATTACACCTAATTATACACAAATTCAATTTTTAGGTGGCTTACCAAACGGCCTCTTGTAGAAAAGCATTGGAAATACTCCTTTCTAGTGCAGAGAAAAAGTGAAAAGGTAAAAGGAGAAATAAAACAAGAAAATAAAATATACTCACCGGCCGATTCATATTATTTGGCACATGCCTTAAAAAACATTTAATAGATTTAATACAGAAATATATGTCTAAGTTAATACTATGCTAATTAAATAGTAAAGATAAATATGAAAAGAAGTAATAAGTGCATATTATTTTTAAGTAAATTTTATTTCTTATTAGTAGGAGTATTTAAAATCAGAGGGAATATTCTACCAGTTAGAATCACAAAGACGTCCTGCCAGAAAGCCCACATGTAACGCACACCAGTTATTGCAGTTTGTAGCTACTCATAAAAGATTCCCGGACTCAGTATAATATCCGGTACAAGCTGTCTCATTGATGTTCACAATGGAGAGCGAGCAGATATATGTATAATTTTTTTACTAATGGAGTTCAAGATTATTATATATATATATATATATATATAAAGTAATTTTAATATATATACATAATATAATTTTTTATACATAACAATATGCTTTGTCAATGAAGAATATCTAACTGACCACCCTTTCACCGTATGTGGATACGCATTATGTACTATGCCTTGAAGTAAGGATGGCAAACGGACGGGTCGGGTCAGATATGGATGGGTCAAAAATGGTAATTCAAAAAATGGATAAATAATTCGATCCGACCCGTATTCGAGACGGATAAAAAACGGGTTATTTGCCGGATAATATGAATATCCATATTATCCATGGCTTCTTGAATATAATCATTCTTGGGAAAATTTCTAGTCTCCCAAACTTGAGGACCCTCAATTTGTGGCTTTACAAATGTAAAAGTTAATCACATTAATTATTCATTTGGTTAACATTTTCTAAGTGGATAATTTAGTTCTTATCCATATTCGACCCGTTTTTTAAAAAGTTTATTATTCAACTCATTTTTTAATGGATAATACTGAATGAATAATTATTTTCTTTTAATTATTTTGCCTGCTTTAAGTTAAAGCAATCTCAAATCCCAAAAAGAAAGAAAAGAAAATAACATTACTTGTCAGTTGTCACTAAACAAGCCAAACAGCTAGGGCAATACTGGTGAAGATTAACGAGTCCTTTTCCAAAACTTAAAGATGAAATGGGTATATATGTACAAATATTTTTAAATTTCTAGCACTTTCGCTGGATGGGGTGGTGGGTTAGAGCTGGACCTTTCTAGGCCACTATCCTTTGATTTTTAGGACAAGCAGAGTAGTTTGAATACTACAACAGATAGATTCCAGCAGATTGTGTCCACCCCTTGAGGAACCTTGCATGTTTCCTCTTCCTATTTTTCATCATCCCTTTTGACCCCACCAAATGTTTCACGGACATTCCCATGTTTTCTGGATCCACAAAAACCAACTTATGGTCTCTTTTAGCTTAGGGTATTATCATGGGCGGAGCTAAGGGCGCTAGGAGTTTATCCAAATCTTTTTTATCGAAAAATTATACTCCCTCCGTTTCAATTTAAATGTAATTTGATTCGATACGAAGTTCAAGAAAAAAAAAGAATTTTTGAAACTTGTGATCTTAAAATTTTAATAGGTAAAAGTTTTGTGGATCATGACATTCTTGTGGTTATAAAAGCTTCTCATTAAGGGTAAAATAGGTATAATGAAGAGTTTAAAGTTGAATTATTTTCAATTGTAGAAATATACCATTCTTTTTGAAACAGATTAACAAGGACGTGTGTCATCTAAATTGAAACAGAAAGAATATTATATGTAAGGTTAAGATTATCTCTTATGTTTACAAACTAGTATGAATTCCGTTGATACAATTCAAAAGCTCTATGTGTATTCACTTTTTCATTTTATGAATCATTTTTGTGAAAACCCTAGCTTGATTAAATTATTTTCAAAATTCAAAAGAAATTTAATCTCTAGAAAATAACCAAATGGAAAATCCTATGAATAGATGCAAGAAAGGATTGACAGGAATGGACTCAAGTAAAACTTCTCACCAACATTTTCCTATTTTGGTTCAATAAATAATTCAAAAAGCTCTTAATTACTTTGAAAGAATCACTTACTTAAACCAAAAAAATATTACAATCAACTTTTAGTCCAAACTCGAGTATGAATCAATTGTTGATTGAAAAAGTGATGAATCCGTATGTTTCCAAGCCTTAGCCGCTCCCCCAGTCTTCCGTAGATTAAAAGTTCTTTTAAAATTATATTTTTCATGTACCTATACCGTATATAAAATAACCTAGAACCAAACTACCCTTAATGAAGCAAAGTAGAAAATCATGCCCCAAAATAACTCTGTCGCGACCGTGGTGCGTCGTATCAAAAGGCTTTAATCGGAAGCCTTTGCAAAGTTCCTTCTGCCAACGAATTGCCTTGCCGCGTGGTGCAGCACATCGCGGCAGGCTTAGTTCTAAGCTTCCAACTTTTTTCTAAACCTATCAGATTCGGTCTTTGAAACCCGATCGAACTCGATCTCGGTTGAATCTTTTGGATTTCTATCCAAGTTCCAAATGAGCCGTTTTAGTTCAAAAATATTTTTTTCCTTAGATCAAGTCCTATACAATAAAACTTACATAATAAATATAAAACACTAACATTTTAGATCAAATTCGATTAAAATATAGTAATTAAAAGGCGAAATGTAGCCAAAAACTCACGGAGTATTGTTACTCATTATATGGCATAATAAACGTTTTTATTTTTTATGGTTTAAGAGAACAAGAAATTGTTTCTCGATGCGCATGGTAAAGCACTAATAAAGTGTTTTACCATTCTTGCTTGATATTGAGTGTCAAAGCTAGTACTTTTTAACTCTACGTATATATATGTACCATATTTGGTTGCACTATTAGCAACAACGAGGAAATTATAAAAGAATTATAATTGATAGGTTGTCTTTTGGGTGTAGTTATAATATGTAACTGCCATCAATTTTTACTCACACTCTCCCTTCTTGAGAATTTGAAAGGTACAACATGTCAAATCATGTAATTATCTATTATTAACTCAGTTTTATTGTTTTAACATGATTTTTCGAACACACCCTTTAAAGTAATATAGTATGAAAAAGATAATATTAATTAACGAGCTTAATGAGGCTTGAACAGCTTAATTCACCTACACCTCTTATGATATTTTACTTAATAGAGAGTTTAGACATGCGCGCAAGATAAACATTGAACTTTTCCCAAGCACGGATCCTCTTATTGTTTTAGAAGCTTGCACTTTGTATTCATTTATTGTATAGTTTAAAAAGAAGGATTAGTCAAGTTCTTTATTTGACGGAGAGTATAAGTGGAAAATTCATTTTCTTTTTTTTTTTAGGTGGGGGTTGGGAGGGATCTAAAAAGAAAAGAAAAAGGTCAAAATAATCAAAGTCGTCTAATTTCAGTGCAGAAATTTCCTTGGCTCACCATTTCAACCCACGACTGCTTGAAAAAATAAATAAATTAGGAACCCCACGACTGATTGAATTTACTAAGTATATATTTTGGGAATTGACTTATCGACGCTACAAGGTTGATGTCAACTAATTGACATTATTGATGTGCCTAATCTTTTTTTGTTTTTAAGAAACATGTCATTAGAACAATGGGCCAGTCTAGAACGTATATTCTAATGACAGTGATTATAAAGTGTGGGGTTCTATAGGAAATACCCAGGCGGCAGAAACTTATTACCCGCCCCTGCCCATAAGTTCCCTCCCCATCCACATTTTTTTAGGTAGAATACCTAAAAATTCCCTAAATTTGACACGAATTATTAGTTACAATTTTAAACTATTCGTGGTCTTAATTATCCTCTTAACTTGATTTTTTGAGAGTCATTATTCCCTGGACGCGGATGTGGCAAAGAGTGTGGGTACACTCTCGTTTAAGCACGTGGGAGTGAAGAAAAATTAAAAAATCAGCTTCCAAATAGGTTAATTTTTTAATTTTGAATTGGCATATAATCATATATAATGATTTATTTGTTACAACTATGTATTTCTTCTTGCTTCATCATAACATACAATATGAACTTTACTCTAACTTTTATTATTTTTAATTTCTTCTAAGATATAATGTCTAACTGCATTTTTTTTTTTTTTGGTCGAATTTGCAAAACGTTTGGTAGGAACTCCATCATTTTAGCCAAATAAAAAAAATTTTAGCAAAAATAATGGAGTACCAGTTGTGTATATTTCCTTTTTTTATATATATATAATATTTATTTATTTTAATTGTGTATTTTTATTTTCGAGTCAAACCAATTATAAAAATTGGTCATAGCTCCATTATTTTTTACCAAATAAAAAAAGTATAGCCAAAATAATGATCTTGCAATTGTACACTCTTTTTATTTCTTCTTTTGATGCAATGACTATTTTTTAACTGTGTATTTTTTCTTTTTCAGGTAAAATTTGTAACAAAAATAATTGTAGAGCTATATAAAAAATTATAGCCAAAATAATTAATTTTAAACTATGTATTTTTTATAACTTTTTAGATGCCATGACTATTTATTTTAATTATATAAATCTTTATTTTCAGGTCAATATTTAAAAAAAAGAATAACAAATTTTTTTTTATTTTTAACCAAATAAAAAAATTTAGCCTAAATAATGTAGTTCTATCCAAGTTTTATTATAAATTTACTCGAAAAAAATTATCTAAAAAATAACATATTTAAAAAGGTAAAAAAATATTTTTTATTTTTAAAAAAACGCCACATAGACAGAAAAATCCACGTGGCAGGCGAGTGCATGCACTTTCTTGGGATGAGATCGTCCAAGGGGGTAACAGCTATCGAATAACGAAGTATATGGGGGTAATTAAGACCATAGATAGTTCAAGGATGTAACCAACAATGCGTGCCAAGTTTAGGGGAATTTTAAGGTATTTTGCCTTTTTTTTAGTACCCCGTCAAAACCAATCAAATAAAATCAAACTAAGCTACTAAACCAAGCCAAGCAAACCGAAGCCAATTCAAGCCAAGCTAAAACAAGCGAAGCCCAATCAAGCCAAGTCAATCCAAACCAAGCCAAGCCAACTCAAGCTAAGCCAAGTCAAATAGGTAATGGGTAAGTAGGAGTAATTATTTTAATTGGGTAGGTATATATTTTAAATAGATTTCAAATGGATAGGAAAGAATAATTATTTCAAGCTCAATAAATATTTTGCATAAATTGCTCTAACTATTATATTAATCTGCATTAATTTAGTATAGTTGCCGAATTATATTGCATACGCGTAATTAATCCAAAAAAAAACTATTTTAATAAGTAATACCATGCATTACATACAAAACCGAGGACCGTGCTTGAACATTAGGAATTAAAAATCTCCCGTTTGTAATTAAGCAAATCGAAAAAAAGAAGTTAAAGACAAAAGCTAGAAATTTAATATTGAGTTATTAACGTCCGTTGGAGGAATTTTGAGATATCATCATTATTTAAAACTACAATAAAAGAATCTTTCTTCAAGCTAATCTATAACTAATATATCGTGTCCTTATCATAGATATGACTCTAACTAATTTCGTACACTCCCTCCTTCTCAAATTATCGGTCATAGTTACTAAAATCTTTAAAAGTTCAAGATAAAATTGATTATCTTTTTTTTTTATCCTTAGTAATAATTATCTTTGAAGACTACAAACATCTTAATTATGGATAACTTTGTTCAAGTACCATGAATAAAAATTAAATATTAAGACATGAAAATAATAAAGTAGTCAAAATCCCATTCTAATTAAATTTTTTTGAAATAACGAGTACAAGAAAATCATGACAGATAATATAAGACGGGGAGTAGCGTTTTCTTAAATTTTTTATCCTTGTAAAGATATACTGCACAAAGCACTAGGTAATAAATAAATTATATTCGTAATTGAGTAAGAGGATCCTCTTGGAGATTATCCAGCATAAATAAACAAGCAAAAGGCCACATTAGTTCAATAATTTTTTGTGGTTAGGTCATAGATTCCTGTACATAATGGACAAGATAATGTGGGCTAACTGGCTAAGCAAAGGTGTGCTAGAAATTATTAATTGTAAAAGGGACATTTGTATATGATAAGAAGGTTAAAGAAACCCCTAGTTATGCTACAAACTAATGTTAATATTCTATTTATTCTTTTGGCAGAAAAGAAGCTCAAAAGCGGTTCTTCTAGGGATTTGATAGGCTTTTTTGTATGAATAATTAATGGATTTCCCTTATATGGAAAATCTTTTGGATATTTGAACCAATGTACAAGCTCACATCGTGTATCCTAACTCCTAACTACTCCTAAATTTGTGCCTCGATTCAATTTTAAAAATAATTCGAAGTTCAAGAATTTGTTTTTCTCCAAGAGAATTAAAGTAGTACTCTCTTCGGCCACAATAACTGATTATTTTAATTTTGGCATACTCATTAACGAAATATGAACTCTTAAAGAAAAAAAATTATTCATCTTAACTAATTGTTATCTTGATACATTGGAATATGTAAATAAGGGCAAATTTTAAAACATAAATTTAATTCCTTCTTGATTATGTAAATGAATACTTATTTTGAACCAAAATAAAAAGATAAAATAATGACTTATTGTGGACCAGAGGAAGTATAAATTATTTGATCTATAAGAGATACGATAAAATATTTAAGACCTTTTAACAAGTTCCGAAATTACGTACCACTTACTTTTAACTCCCTTTTGGCTACAATATATCTCATTAGAATTTTGTATACTAAATAAAAATCATATTCCAGCTTCATACAATTTCTTAGGTTTAATTTAAAGATTTGAAACTTGACTTTTCTCCTTCCTTTTCCCCACAAAGAGTGATATTAGTATCACTATTTCATCTAAGAAGCACCTACGTGACAAGAGGAAAAGAAAAAAGAAAGAAAAGAAAACTCAAACATAATGACGTTATTATTCATTAATTGGACAAAATGTACACAAAGTTGGTCAGATTTTCATATTTCAATGAAATTCAATTTAGAGTAACGAAAATTCAACTACAATCATTTCGTCGAAACTTTAATCGTCAAATGAAAATTGTGCATATTTTTGGAAACTTCCACCCATGTTGAGATGAAGTAATAGAAACGAAAAAAAGATTATCAATAGAATCGTCAAACTTTACAATGATAATAGAGGATCGCGTAAAGCAAATCTCATGGTCTTCAAGACTAAATATCTCCTAGGAAAATCACCTATTGATTCTTTCTAATTCTTCACCAGACTAACCCCACCAAATCCAGCAACAACCTCCCCCTAAATAATTATTGTTCTTGTTATTTACATCAAACTAATTTATACGTACGTACATATATA
>MCJB01010111.1:0-10196 GCA_002018475.1 Nicotiana obtusifolia | reverse complement strand
GCACATGCATACGTACGTACATATATATATATATATATATATATATATATATATATATATATATATATATATATATATATATATAATAAACTAATTAAAGAAATGTGCAATATTTAGCCTTGAAATGAAGGTAAAATCACGAAAAACAGTAATTCAGCATAACTTTTGCCCGTTAGATAATCATGGCGACGAATTTAGCCGCCTAAACCTTTACTTATATGCATCAACCTTCTTCACTCATACCCCATAACTCGTCAAACTCTCTAAAACTCTTTTTATTGTTCTTCAACTATTCTTTAACTTCCTTCAAACAAAAAAGCTTTTCCTTCATCCATAACATATAATGGCTTCTTCTTCAAAGAACACCAGCTCTTCAAAGGGCAAAAGCAAAGCCGAGGATGTTGTTCCTCCAACAGTGGGCACCATTATCCCTAGAAGTCTTGTTACAACAAAAGACTCCGAAGAGAAATTCCCTTCAGCTAACCCTCGCACGTGGGCCGTTGGCAGATACCCTTCTTCCATTCGTCCTTCCAGTATTTATGTTGTGAAGGAAGATTGCCGTTACCAAGATTTGGACATTGTTTCTCCTGATCTAACAAAGCGAGTAACCCTACCCAGAGAGGGTTTTACATACTTTTACACGTATCCCTTTACTTTGGGTGCGTTTTCTTTGAGTGGAGAGCTTGACTCCGTTATTGCGGAGTTCTGCCTCCGCTACCAAGTGTCCTTGGCACAAGTAAGTCCTTCTGTGTGGAGGAGGATTGCTTGCCTTCAGCGTTTGTGCCAAGAGACGGGAGAGGAGCTATCCTTAGCTCATGTGATGAATCTCTATTCCCCCAAAGTCTTCCGCGGGGAATGATAAACTTCAGCAAACGCGGCCACCATGCTCTATTATCTAGCATGGATGACGACAACGACCATGGTGGATGGAACGGTTCGTTGCAGTTGCCACCAATGATATCACTTCGGCAACTACTTCATCCTTTCCGAAATCATAGAACCGCACTCGTAAGCTCCTTATTCAATACCTCTTTTATCAGGAAGTCCTTCATATCCGTACTGATCCTCCTCCTTTCGCCTATTTCAGCAACTCGATGGGTTCCACCTATGGTTGAAGGCTTGGCCCAATGGGTCCAGAAAGGACGTTACTACGCTCGAAACCCCCACGTGGAAAGAGCTGGCCCTCAAATACGGGTGGAAGGCCAAAAATCATGGTAACTTAAACTCGTATCGTTTTTGCTTTTTACGCAAGGAAATTGATTGATCCTTTCTCCCTTTTTTTTTTCTTTTCTAAAATTAGGTCTACCTGTAGGTTCAGTTGTCATCCCCGATGAGGACGTTATAGCTGATCCTGCTAACGCGGTGAGGCTGCTTCAGGAGGCGCTTACTCGAACAGGTGTCTCCGGGCCTGCTTCTGGTACAAGTGTTTCTTCACGGAGTCCCCGGCCGAAGGACAAGAAACTAAAAAGAAGACGCTCCTCCACGGCCGGGGAAAAGAATAAGAGGGCGAAGACTGTTGCCCCCGAGTCATCTCCGAAAGTTGTGGTGATTATCCCTCCTCCCGGGCCGGTCATAGACACCGTGATGATCGACGATGATGGAGAAGCTAGTGATGGGGAAGCTTCTCAACATAGAAGACGACGACCCTCATCAACTCAACAGAATGCTCAGCCCGTTGAGTTAGTTTCACCAATCGAGGATGATATCTCGGCACTTTGGGGGAAGTTTGAGATGGTAGAAAATTCCAACTCCCGTTTTCGGGTTTCAGTCGTTGTGCCTGGTATTGAGGGGCTGAGTACCGGGTCCCTACCGTCTTCGGTTGGCGAGTGACCAACAACTAGCACCGCGTTTGTCGCAGCTGCTTCTCACCCTTCATCGCCATCAGCTTCATCTCCTTCTTCACCAGCTCTTCTATCAGTAACTGCTACATCATCTCCATCGGCCGCATCTGTTCGAGAAGAGGATGATATTCTTCCCTAGTCCCCAGTTCATGGGAATTTGAGGCAAAATTATGCTTCTCCCTCTGAAGATCCGCAAAGGATGAGGAACGTTATTCTCTCGGTCTCCACCAGATGCAACGTGCTATCCCGGCCGGTGGAACTTTCTAATTATATGAAGCCTTTGGCTTCAGAGAAAGATTGGAAAAAGATATAGGCTCTCTTGGGAGAATGCTTGTTGAACAACGCCATGCACAATGCCGCAACAGTACATTCTCTACTTCCTTAGTTATTTCTTCTGTTTTTGCCTAAAAATATCTTGAGTTTGCCTTTCTTGCTTTGTAGGCCAACTTTCTTGCTTCCGAAGGCCTCTAAAGATTGATTCGGGAAAACGAAGAACTTACCTCCGCACGGGATCAGCTTTTGGCCGAGCGGGAGCAAACTGTCGTTTGCCTCTTAGAATTGGAAGCGAAAGTTGGTGAGGCCGATGTATTGGAGACTCGTTTGCAGCAAAGCGAGCAAGAAGTGGTAACCCTTAGCCAAGAGATTGGCCCGCTGAGGGTTAAATTTTACGAAGCTAGGGCCAAATGGGCTAAATTATATAATATTTTTCTTGTTGCAACCGACCGCGAGGCTGCCTCCACTGAGATTGACCAACTTGGAGGCAGCCTTGAACTCCAAAACTGAAGAGCTTGTTTCTGGGGGGATGAAACATGCTAAGCTGGAGGAGAAGTATAAGAATACTATTGATCATAATAGGCTCTTTAGTTCAACTGTCCGTGACCTTGATGTTAGCCTCAGATCTGTTAGATCCGCTTGGGAAAACCTTTCTACCGAGGTAACCCAACTCAAAGAAGAACTTAAGCATCGAGCGGCTCCGCTCGTTGTTGAGAAAACTTACGTTATGTACAGCATGAGGAGAAAAACCTTAGAAGAGGCCAAAGCTGGTATCATTAACTTTGATGCTAAAATTACTAAGGCTAGTGAGCTTGAGTTAGCTGCTAAAAGTGGTCTGCTGGCAGATCCTGATGCTTCCGGTTCTTCTGGTTCTGGTTCTGAAACTTCAGGAACTGAAGAGGAAACGGGAGGTGAAGATGTTGAAGGCTAAACTGATGAAGGCCAAAATGTTGAGCCATCGGTGAATCTACCCACTTCCCCTGGGGGTGCGAACACTCCCGGAGATGCAGCAGTTTAGCTTCTCTTTTTCTCCAGCTTTTGTATTTGTGCCTCTTTGGCACGTCATTATAAATAAAGACATCTTTTTGCTCAAGCATTTTTTGAGTCTTTCTTTCGTTTGAACGTTTAAGCAAGTTTGCACTTTCGTTTTTCTTTTGCCTAAGTATTTTGCGGAAGTTTTACTGTTTGCGTATTATTACGTAAAGCCTTGGGTGTATTTTTCCTCGAAAGCATTTTGATTTCGGGCATAAGTTCTTCCGAAATCAACCCTTTAACGTGAGAACTTTTATAAGAGAGAGCCCTATTATGTTTATGGTGCTCTTGAAGAGGACGTCTTCTGTTCATTATGGCACTAGCATTTGAAGTACTTGTTTAAATTTTAAATGATAAAATTAATTCATTGATCAGACAAGAAACAAGATAGAAAAAAAGGACATTATTTTATTCCTTCCGTTTCAAAAAGTACATAAGCATTTGTTATGTTAAAGAGAAATTGCCATTTCTTATGGCTAATTCGTACAACTTGTTTCTATGGGGCTGGCCGCGTAGTCCCCAGTCTGATGACGCAATTATGTTCTCGATTTTCGTGCTCTGATCGATGTGGCATTCATTGCTGCATTCTCATATTATCCCCCCACCTCCCACAGTGTTCTAATGCGAAGAATGCGAATTGGAACACTGGGAATCTTGCACCTTCGAGGATCCCGCAAATGAATTGCTAGACAATCTTCTGCTCGGTAACAAACTTAGCTTTCCCTTAGGAATTTATACTATTGAGAAAAACACTATCTAACAATCCTCTAGTGGTGTGCACTTGTGAACGGTCGGATAACCTTTATTGGATAGCAAACTCATTTTCCCGGTGGGAACTTTGCTATCGAGCCAAAGATTATCTAACCGCCGTTGAGTGGTTCTTCGCTTGTGTGCCTTGCTATTAAAGGTCTTATTGCTACCGTTGAAACTTTCTTCGTAGTATGCTTTTCGTTGCTGTCTCGCTAAAAACCTTGCTAGAAAAATCCAATTGGGACAAAAACTAGACGGAAGAAAAAAGAGTACAGCACATACTTTCAGTACAGGCGATGTTTATCAGCAACAATATCTCTTCAGGTGTGCCACGTTCCATTTGCTTGGCAACTTTTCTCCTCTCTAATTCTCTAACTTGTATGAATCTTTCCTGGTGACAGCTGAAACCCAATAGGGGCCTTCCCAGGTTGGACCTAGCTTCCCTGCGTTGAGTTCCAGGGTGTTCTGAGTTACTTTCCTTAGAACCAAATCTCCCACTTTGAAATAACGAAGATTGGCTCTTTAATTGTAATATCTTTCCATTCGCTACTTCTGTGTCGCCATCCTTATATGTGCCAAGTCCATGCGCTCATCGAGTAACTCCAAATTGACCAACATCACTTCGTTGTTCGCTTCTTCGCTTGCTGGGAAATACCTTAAGGTAAGCTCCCATACTTCCACCAGAATTAAGGCTTCTGTTCCGTACACAAGGGAAAAAGGAGTTTCCCCCGTGTTCGATTTAGCCGTCGTTCCGTATGCCCATAAAACTCCGGGTAGTTCCTTAGGTCATTTACCTTTGGCCGCTTCTAACCTTTTCTTGAGGTTTTGTATAATCACTTTGTTTGTCGACTCCTCTTGACCATTTGCGCTCGGATGATAGGGTGAAGATGTGATTCTCTTTATTTTCAAATCTTCAAGGAACTTTGTGATCTTTGCGCCGATAAATTGCGGCGCATTATCGCATCTTATTCTTTTGGTGTTTCGAACTTGCAGATTATGTTTTCCCATAAGAAATCCACCACTTCGCGTTGCCGATCTTCTGATAAGGACTTGCTTCCACCCACTTAGAAAAATAGTCAGCTAAAATCAAAAGAAATCTTACCTTACTGGGAGTCAACGGCAGCGGTCTGACGATGTCCATTCCCCATTTCATGAATGGGCACGGAGATAGAACTGGATGTAGTGGTTCTACCAGTTAATGTACTAGCAGTGCATAGCGTTGGCACTTATCTCATTTTTTTACGAAAGCTTTGGCGTCTTGTTTCATGCGGGGCCAATAATATCATGCCCTTACCAGTTTTAGCACTAAAGAATCTGCGCTCGAATGGTTTCCGCATATCCCTTCGTGGACTTCTCGCATAACGTAATTAGCTTCGGATGCTCCCAAATATCGGGCCAACGGGCCTTGGATAAATTTTCTGTACAATTGGCCTTCTTTGAAGCTATACCGTGCTGCTTTGATACGCAGCACCCGGGATGCCTTGGAATCTTCAAGCAATTTGCCGTGCTCGAGATAATCGATGATCTCATTCCTCTAGTCCCAGACCAAATTAGTAGTATTTACCTCATAATAGCTATCTGCATCCAAGACGGAGTGCACTTGTACTACCGTCCCGGACTCTGATCCCTTCGTTTCTATTGATGAACCGAGGTTAGCCAGTGCATCCGATTCTGCATTTCCTTTCCTCGGGATATGATTAATCGACCACTCCCAAAATCGAGCCAGCAGGGCCTGGGCCTTCACCACGTATTGCTGCATGTGCTCCTCTTTGATTTCAAAGATCCCATGGATCTTATTTAGCACTAGCTGTGAGTCACACTTGATTTCTATGACCTCAAAATCTAGTCCCCAGGCCAGTTCGAGTCCTGCAATCAAAGCCTCATACTCTGTTTCATTGTTAGTTAAAGGGACCGTTCTGATGGCTTGCCTTTGGGTTTCTCCCGGGGGCGTGGTTAATACTATGCCAAGCCCTGACCATTTTTACGTTGGAGGCTCCATCCATAAATAAGGTCCAAACTCTCGATGTCGATTCTAACACCATTACTGCCTCCTTGGTTGCTAAAGGCAGCAATCCCGGACTGAAATAGGCCACAAAGTCAGCCTAGACTTGTGACTTAATCGCAGTCCTTGGTTTATATTCTATGTCGAATTCACTCATTTCGACGGCCCATTTGGCCAACCTACCTGAGAGTTCGAGTTATTGAAGAATGTTCCGTAGGGGAAATGTGGGCACCACAGCTATTGGGTGACATTGGAAGTAGGGCCTCAACTTCCAAGCGGCGACTACGAGATCTAAGGCTAGCTTCTCCAAATGCGGGTAGCGAATTTTTTCTGCTCCCATTAAAATTTTACTAATATAATAAATGGGATATTGCGTACCTTCATCCTCACATATTAAAATTGCACTTACCACTACTTTCGAGACTGCATGGTAGACCAACAATGTTTCACCTTCCTTTGGTTTCGGGAGTAACAGAGGGCTTGACAAGTACCTTTTCAAATCTCTCAAAGCCTTCTGGCACTCCGGAGTCTATTCGAAGTTGTTTTTATTTTTGAGCAATGCGAAGAAACGGTGGCATTTCTCTGATGGCCGGGAAATGAACTTGCTCAAAGCGGCCAATCTCCCCGTGAGCCTTTGGACTTCTTTCACGCTTGACAGCTGGTACGAGATGTCTTCGATGGCCTTGATCTTAACGAGGTTTACCTCAATCCCCCTTTGCGATACCAGAAATCCTAGGAACTTGACGGAGCTGACCTCGAAGGCGCGCTCCTCGGGGTTAAGCTTCATGTTATGCTTCATTAGGATGTCAAAAGTTTCTTGTAAATGCTTAAGGTGGTCACCTGCATTCAAAGACTTAACGAGCATATCGCCTATATAAACTTTCATGGTTTTTCCTTCTTTTTTTTTCAAACATCATATTTACGAGTCGTTGATAAGTGGCTCCAGCGTTCTTTAACACGAAGGGCATCACATTATAGAAATATGTATTGTTCTTCTTAGGAACTACTACTAAATAATCTAACCAGTCTAGATACTTTACCTCTCGGATTGAACTAATATCAAGTAAGCGAGTTACCTCTTCTTTGACGAATTTATTCCTGGCCTCCGCAATAGGGTGTTTTTTTTGTCTTATTGGAGGGATGGTTGGATCTAAATTTAGCTTTTGTACGGCCACCTCCATTGGGATACCTGTCATGTCCGCATACGACCATGTAAAACAATCGGCATTAAATTTAAGAAATTCAATAAAGTCAGACTTGAGCTCGGGGTGCTGTCCTGTCCCCAAGTAGAATTTCCTTTTTGAGAACTTTTCAAACAATGCAACTTGCTTGAGCTCTTCCGCCGTGGATTTTTTTGCATTCGTCTTTTCTAGTACCTAGAAATACGTTGGCACCTGATAAGATTCCGACGCCTCTACCCCCGAACTAACTTCATGCGATTCGGGAGCGGGCGCCGGTTCCTGTAATTGCTATGCTGCGTGATCCTTCCCTTTGTTGCTGGAGACCAAAATCGCATTCATCTCCCTTGCTACTGGTTGGTCTCCCCTTATCTATTTAAGTCCTTCGGGTGTTGGGAAATTTCAGCACTTGATGATTTGTTGACGGTACAGCTCTTATCTCGTGCAACCATGGTCTTCCTAGAATAATATTATATCCCATATCACCATCCACCACTTCAAAAAGAGTTGTTTTCATCACTCCTTCAATGTTCATGGGCAACAAAATCTCTCCTCGGGTTGTCATACTCGCGAGGTTGAATCCGGCGAGGAGTTTCGTGGCCAGAATGATGCTTCCGGTGAGTTTAGCTTCTTTAATACTCTCCATTGTATGATATTGGCTGAACTTTCTGGATCCACTAGAACACGCTTGATTTTAAAGTCTAGCACATTTAAAGAAATTACCAATGCGTTGTTGTGCGGTAGCAACAATTCGTCTGCGTCCTTCTCCGTGAAAGTGATGTCGTCTTCAACAACTTCCTGTAGTCTCTTGCTATGGGTTATTAATACTTTCATCTTTTTTGCTGCCGAGAAGGTGACCCCGTCGATCTCGTTCCCCGTGAAAATCATGTTGATCGTCTGGCCGAGGGGATATTCTCATGCTTTTGGGGGTTCAGCGTTATCCCGGTTACAACCGTAGTTATTATTGGCCCGGTGACTTAAAAATTCTCTGAGATGCCCATTATTCAATAGTGTCCCCACTTCTTCCCGAAAATGCTGGCAGTCCCCAGTCTGGTGGTCATTCGTCCTGTGGTATTCACACCGCAAGTTGGGATCCCTCTGGTTGAGATTGGATCTCATTGACTTCGGTAACCGGGCTTCTTTGATGTTTCTCATAGCTGAGACCAACTTTACTACACAAACGTTGAAATTGTATTCTGAAAACCTAGGGTAGGAAGGATCATGCTTACCTAACGCTTCTTTGTCCTAAAATGATCTATTGTTCCAACCGCGATCAGTCCTTCTATTGGTAGCGAACCTGTCTGCTAATCGGAAGCCTCTGTCGCGGCCTTCGGTCCGTTCATAAGGCAAAAACCAGCCCCTCGAAGACCGTCTATCCGTGTCGAAATTGTCTTTTGATTTTTATTTATTCCTCTCCTGTCCTTTTGACGAGACGAGAAGCCAACCTGATCATCTTCAATTCTTATCTTTGACACGTACTGGGGTTGGACATCCGCCCATGTTGTTGCTTGGAACTCAAGCAAGCTTTGTTTCAATTTCTAGGAAGCGTCTGAACTTCTCGGATTCCGACCCTTGGTGAATGCTTCAACCGCCCATTCATCCGGAATAGCCGGGAGCAACATCCTCTCATTTTGGAATCGGGTAACGAATACACGCAGCATCTCGGATTCTCCTTGTGCAATTCTAAATATGTCAGTCTTTCGGGCCTGCACTTTTCTGGCCTCGGCATGAGCCTTAATAAAAGAATCCACGAGCATCTCAACGGAATCTATGAAATGCTCGAGTAACAGCGAATACCACGTCAAGGCTCCCCTTCGTGAGAGTCTCTCCAAACTTTTTCAGCAAAGCAAATTCAATCTCGTGAGGAGTTAAATCATTCCCCTTCACCACCGTTGTATAGGTGGTAATATGCTCCTGAGGGTCTGAAGTTCTATCATACTTTGGCCGGTCTGGCATTTTAAACCGCTTCGGCTCTGGCGTCGTGCTTGGTTTGTACGACAACTGAGCATACTTCTTTGAGTCCGAACCTTTTAGCACCGTTGGTGCGTTGCAATTTGGTCCATGCGGGCGTTCACTTCTCTCATAAACTATAAGAGTTCATTCTTGAAGGATCGTTTTCGTTACTAGGGGCGATCCGCTTCCCCCAGCCCCATCGGGATCTGCTCCTCCCCAGCCCCATCAGAACCAACCTCGTCCTTCAGAGTGTTGTTGTTAACCCTTTGTGTTGTTTGATTTGCAGAAGCGCCGGGAGGAACTAGACCTCGTCTATTCGCGTTGTTGGAAGCCCCCGATAACGCCTGATTCAACTCCGTCATAACCTTATCCTGCTGTGTGAGATGGCCTAGAATGATTGCTTGTTTCTCTTGTAGGACCTTTACCGCATCAACAACATGCTCCTCTTCAGCGTTGTCGGGAGTTGCCTCCCGAATATGTCGTGGGTACCGCCTGTCATGGACCAGCGTGGAATCATTCCCCTCATTGTGGATGTCACTGATTGAATCCTCGAGATGAGGCTGGTCTCCTTGAACCTCAGGATTATGTGTGTTGTTAACACCATTATCTGTCATTTTTAATGATTTTTTGCTAAGACAAATAATCAAAACACGTTAGTAAAAGAGGCAAGGATCAATTTAATTATACGAATGTCTAGGCCCCACGGCGGACGCCAAACTGTTTACCTACAAAACAGTACAGTTGAATTTATACATGATTTCTAGACAAGTGAATTAATTTGATCCTGAAATAATAAAATAATTAAAGAAATGCGCAATACTTAACCTTGAAATGAAGGTAAAATCACAAAAAACAGTAATTCTGGGGCAGAGCTTTCAGGCACAACAATGATGAAAACAAGGAACAAGAAAGTAAAATTATGTAAAGCTTTTGATCGATTATAGCGTAAATTTGCCAGAAAAGTCGTGTCCTTTACAATGATAACATAGCTCACTATTTATAGCTACGCCTAAGGAACAAGTCCTTAGGATCGTGCCCTTCTTTAATATCAATTATAAGGGCCATTGATGAAAGTGTAACGGTGAGCATAAATGACAAATTTTCTGTAACAAGCAGTGCACTAAATGCTGTAGAATATTCTCCATTAAATGCTACCGGTCGGAGGGT
>MCJB01010110.1:111598-203811 GCA_002018475.1 Nicotiana obtusifolia | reverse complement strand
ATATATATATATATAAAAAATACACATAAACTACATATATATTGCTTTATATAAGTGTTGTATATAATGTACACCCTTTTACAACGCCCAACCTTGGCTAAAAACGGGTTCTGCGGAGGACACTGTTTATGTTGCCATAAACAGAGCTTACTTTCTAACTTAGAACTGCCTGGGTTTAAACCTTTAACCTAAGCAACATCGGAATAAAAACAGTAATCTAATTAATACCGAAGCATGCTTTAAGAACAGGTCAAGAATCCTAAGTTTAACACATATATTTAGCCTTTCATTTAGGCTAAATCCTCAATCAAGAAATTAAAGTTAAAAACAGAAAATTTAAAAATACCTGAGACCACTGAAACTGCAACCAAGCTAGTTTTCTTTTATTGATAAACTTTATAGGGTAGTTTTACAACGGAGAGAGATGGAGCTAGAGAAAACAGAAAGAAAAAGTTCTGAAAGAAAAGCCTGCCTCTACTAAACGCGAAATGATCCTTATATAATGGATCAATTGTACAAAAGTAAAAAAGTAAACAGTAAAAATGGTCGATAAAATAATTACAACTGTGGCCGACAAGATAAAAAGTAAAAAGCTAAAACGACAATCTACTTTATAAAAGTAGATTCTTTGGCCGACATCTTTATCTGGTGGGCCATCTGCTTTATTAAAGCTAATTTGTTTTATTAACCCAATAATTCTGTCATGGGGCCTGCAATTATTCAAGCTTATCCTTGCCTTTGTCATTTCGTGGAAGATTCTTCCGCTGTTTCTTTCATCTGCTTCAAAAATTCTTCCAAGTCTTCAATATTGACTTGTTCCGTATTCTCTTCTTGAGAATCATTTTCCATAATATCTTCATCAGTATTTTTGCTTACTGATGTTATTGACATATTATCTGGCATTTCTGTATCAAATTGTTTAGCAAAGTCTTTTCTAACCTCTGCTAAATATGCAGCCATAAGATCATCTTTAGATACAGCTCCCTTTTTCATCTGTATCTTTCTACTAATATGGATTAGAGGACTAATTTCCTTTTCAACAATACTTTTACCAGAATTTTGTGAATTATATTTTTTGAGAGCCTTGTCAATATTGTCAAGGGTCTGCTGTTCATATAATTGCCCTGTTTCTCTATTAAGACTAAGCATTCTGCTCTAAAACTTTGTATAAAAAATTCTATTCAGACAAAGAAATCCTTTATCAGTATGACTGATTTCTATATCCCATTTCAAAATCCAGGGAATAGAAAATTCTATAAAAAAATTCATTAAAGCCATTCCTTCAAAGAAAATATCATCTCTTTGTAAACTAATTAATCTGGGTGATACCTCTACCCATTGAGTATATAAACTCTTATAATTTTCTGGTAAAATATCAATAGATGGTCCAAATATGGTCCACCATTCACAAAACCAATTTGGTAAATCTTGGCCAAATATATTATCGCAAAGTTTAATAAACCAAGAGTGTTTCCTATTAGGATTTTCATAATAAAAAGTATTATAAGAATTTTGGATATAATCCCAGTAATTATATTTGACAGAAATCTTCTGTTCCGGATGAATATAATCCTTTTCTTTCAAAGTACTGATTCCCCATTCATCAGCAGGGATTATACGCTTGATTATAATCTTATAAAAGTTATAAACTTTTCTAGTAGTTGATGGATAAAAATGCTGGAATTCAACTGTTTCTGTTGATTTCAGAAGCAACTCATAATTCATCCTATATTTGTAGGAAGTAGTAGCATATGATGCTGTATCCAAATATCTTGACATTATTTGCCAAGGATTATCTTTCCATCTCAAGTCTGATTTTTCCAAAAGAATTATTAATTCTTTATGGGGATTCTGACTATATGTTTCATTACCTTCATTGCCTTCTTCCATTAAGGCTGTAGAATATGAAGGTGGGTTATTACCCTCATTCTGTTGTTTTGCCTTCATAAATTCCATAAATTCTTGGTATAAAGGGTGATTATTAACACTTGAACCTGAACTTTCTGCAATATTAGCAGAAATCAATTTTTGATTTCCTATTTGGGCAAGGATATTACCTCTGCCTCTGCCCGTTCCTCTTCCCCTACCTCTAGGGGGTGTATATTGAGGTCTCATCTGCAAATGTAAAGTAACAATTATGAATTTAAATATTCTCTAGTAAGAAAATCAGGGAGATTATTATCACTGCCCTTTTTGTATATAATTTCAAAATCAAAAGGAGCTAATAATGCTTGCCATCTTGCAAACATTTGTTTAGAAACATCATGTTTAAAATCCTTATTAAAAATAAACTTGGCAACATTACAATCTGTTTTAATAATAAATTTTTGATTGTATAAATCAGTCTAAAATTTTAAAACACATTTAACAATAGCTAAGATTTCTTTAGCTACAGTTGCATAATTTTTCTGAGAATTATTCCATTTTCCAGAATAAAATTGTATCAGATATTCCTGTTTATTACTAGGACAAATCTGTTTAAGAATACCTCCAAATCCTATGTCAGAGACATCTGTTTCAACCACTTTATCCCAATTGGGATTTGCAAGGGTTAAACATGGAAGGTTATTAACCTTCTTTTTTATAAGCTTAACAGCCTCAGTATGACTGTCAGTTCATGGATTTGGATTCTTCTTAAGTCTATCATAAAGAATAGTAGTATATTTAGCCAAATCCTTTATAAAAGGAGAAATATAATTTAAACTACCTAAAAATCTCTGTAATTGGGTTTTATCAGTAATAACATCAGAAAATTTAGAAGCAAATTCTATACTTCTATTTATAGGAACTATTTTTCCTTTTTCAATATTATGACCTAAAAATCTAATATTAGTTTGAAAAAGATTCATTTTTGGTTTAGAAATTACCAAACCATTTTGTATTATAACTTTCTTAAAAATTTCTAAATGTCTAAAATGATTTTCAATACTTTTTGAAAATACTAAAATATCATCTATATATACAATAATGAAATTAGTATAAGAAATAAATATATCATCCATGATCTTCTAAAATTCAGAAGGAGCATTTTTCAATCCAAAAGGCATTACATTCCACTCATATTGTCCCATTGGAACATTAAAAGTGATTTTATATCTATCTGATTTAGATATCTGAATTTGCCAATAACCTGATTTTAAATCAAATTTTGAAAATATAATATCATCATGAAGTTTATCCAACAAATCCTTTTTATTAGGAATAGGATATCTAATCCATTTAAGCGCCTTATTAAGGGGCTTATAGTTTATAACTAATCTAGGAACTCCTCGTTCCTGTTCCGCATGTTTATTAACATAGAAAGCAGTACAAGACCACTTAGATTTTGAAGGTTTTATTAAACCTTTCTCTATAAGAGACTCAATTTCCTTTTTGCATAATTCTAAATATTCGGAATTCATTTGGCATGGCCTGGCTTTAGTAGGAATATTATCCTCTATAAAATTTTCTTCATAAGGAAGATTTACTATATGTTTTTTCCTATTCCAAAATTGATTTGGATGGTCACCACATATTTGTAAAGAGAATTGATTATTTATGAAATCAATTTTTTCAATCAATTTAGGAGCTTTTAAATCTTGCTCAATAGTCAAACTACAGATTTCATTTTTAAGAAAATCAATCTGCTTATTTTTTGCAGTAATATTATTTGAAATAATTTCATTCAAAAATCTTTGAATCGGTTGAGTTATAAACTCAAAAGTAATAATATTTCCTTGAAAATGTCCTGTAATACTATTAGCATCCCAATGCACAAAAGACATAATTTTATGAATAAAAGGTACTCCTAATATTATATCTTGGTGAATATCTTTTACCAAAATAAAACTTTCAGGAATACAAGTATTATTTTTGTAAATAAAAGCTTCAGGTAATTTATAAGTAATACCCATGTGTTGCCCCCTCGCATTTTTTAATTTGTGAGTGGTTTTATGAAAATATTAGAAGGTATTATTCCTTCTTTTATACAATTTAAATCAGCATCACTGTCAAATAAAGCAACAAACTCTTTTTTGAAATTATAATCAATTAAAAGAGTTACTTTTATTAAAAACTTTTGTGTAGAAAAGAACTGTAATTTTTGTAAAAATTCATTTTCAGGCAATTTTACAGTTCCCAAAAAATCTTCTTCTTCCTTCTTATAAGAAGTACTAGGACCAATATCTAATTCAGTAATATCAGTACTAAATCTAAATTGCTATTTATCTGAGGATTTTCTAATTTGATATTCCTCTTGTCTAAGGCTACGTTTGAAGCCTTAAGATTTGAAACTTCATTTTTGAGATTATTAATCTCATCTTTCAAATCTTAAATCGTAGTGGGTTTATTTATGGTATGTGATTTTTCTTTTAACATTCTCTTAACCTCAGCCATAGTATAATGTCCTTCTCTAGAGTAGATATCATCTACTTTAGAAGAACTTTTATTATCCTTATTCTCTAAAGGACTCACCTTGTCTATAATCTGAGATCTTAACTCAGGATCTCTTATCTCCTTTAAAAGGTCTAGTAAACTATCATTAGTAAGGACATTAATATCTAAATCCTTAAACTGTGAATAAATATTATAAAATTCATCTTCTGTGTTGTTATCACAACACTGACCTTGTTTACAAGGTTCACATTCCGTTTCTGAAGAAGAATAGTATTCTTCATCCTGTAACACCTTCAAATCTTCATCAGTAGAAGATTCTGTGTCACTACATTCTGGAGATGAATTTAATAAAATCTTATATAAAGACTCCTTAATATTATCATCTAGGTCAAGGTTCTTAATCTTACCCTTAACCTTACAATCCTTAGCATAATGCCCTACTTTTCCACACTTATAACAAGCATTGGGCTTAGTGGATTTAATAAAATCTTTTCTCTTCTTATAAGTTTTTCTCCTATTCTCAGTCTTTTCCCTTCTTTTTTCGGGATTGACCCTTTTCTTTCTCTTATACCTATAAGGCTCTTTCTGGTCTTTCTTCTTTTTCTTATAAGGCTTTCTAATTTTAGGAATATCTATAGCAAATTGCTCACAGTAACTCTCCTAATTGTTGTCTTTCATTTAGACGGTGTTTCTTTATTTCCTGGTTTAGCTTTATCTCATTACAAAGAGCTAAACCTTCCTGAGTGCATACACTAATTAACTTACCATAAGTATAATTATTATAATCTATACTCATAGCAGTACCTCTAAGATTTTTCCTAACTCTTTCAGAAAAGAGAGGGGGAAGTCCATCTATAAACTTAGATTTCCAATGAGAACTATTACACTCTGCTAATTCCTTAACTCTAGAAAGGAATACATCTTTATACCATCTAAATTCTGTGAGAGTATGACATCTAAGGTTCTGAAGCATAGTTCTAATAGTCTCACTATTATCTGACCATCTTCCTGAAAAATATTCTATAATATTAAGAACTAAAGAATATACCACATTTGGCAAATTCTTACCATTTTCCGATTTAACTGCTCCTAAAATATCAGCTGTTTGACTAACAGTCAAATAATTATCTCACCAGCCTTTCAATTGACCAGTAAATCCTGCTATAATCATATCAGCTATAGCTCTTTCAGAATTATTATTAACCTTACAGATTGTACTATACATAAGCATTCTATGTACCTGTATATAAATCTGTCTATCAGTAAACCCATCTATGTTCCATTCATAAATTTCTTTACCACTAATAACCCTGTGAAAAATAACTTATATCATGTTCCTCTAATAAAACATCCTGAGGAGTCGGTCTATGATAATAAATCATCCTTTGCACCGGTTGTCTAGCAAACTTTTCTGAGATTTTATTAATCTCATCTGACAGTTTTTCTCTTTTTTCTTCATCAGAAAGATTTCTAAATTTAATGGACTAATCTTAAATCCATCAAACTTCTTATTAAGAAGTTTTTCCAAGTCATCAAGACTTTTTAATTTAAAGTCTTTGACTTCTGGAGGGGGTTGGATACTAGCAGTAGCTATTTGCTCCTTACCTTTTGTAGTATCCTTTTATTAATCTTTTGGACTTCTGCTATAAGTTTGTCCAATCTATCACTGATAGAAGCAACTTGTTCACCCAGAATACTTAGATATATATTAGTATAGTTATTCTGAGTCAACATAGTATTCAAATTTCTAGCAGTAATAGTACCAATATTATCATCAAATAATTTGAAAAAAGCAGTATAATAAATTACTTTGTCTTTTTCCCCCATTTGAAAAGATGTTTGAGGAGGAAAAATAGATTTAGTAATTTCACCATTACTGAGCTTATAATCTCTTTCTAACATGGAAATATAACCATCAACATACTTAGACATAAACCAAGGCACAAAAGCTATCAGTTTATTGTGTCTACTAATATCATTATAAAAATCATCTTGAAAAAACTTTATTAATTTTTTATCAAAACTATCAAAAAACCAATTTCTAAAAAGTTCCCATCTGGGTTTCTTAAATTCAGCTTGTATTAATTTTCTTGCCGGTGAACCCGGACTAAAATCTATTTGGTTGTCACTATTCATGTTAAACCATTTGAAAAATCCATCTCCGATTCGGTAAGATCCGGTATAGCACTAGCAATATTATCAGTGCTAATTTTTATCACATCAATTCTATCATTTTCTCTAATCTGTGAAGTAGATGCTCTTGAAGGAAAATCTACTTTATAATCAACAGGAGAAATATAAGAAGAATTAGATTTGGTTAATCTAGATGAATAACTGATATTATCAATCTGATCTGGTTCATTAAACCTGATCTTAACAGTTCCATCAGAGAGTTGTTCAACATCTGTGATTTCACTGTTAACATTTCCTCGAGGAGCTATTGCTTCCTCTATGACCCATTCTTTAGGGAAATCAATTTCATCCCATTTAATAGGTCTTCTGGTAACAACTTTAGATTTACCAAAATTAGTTTCTATCAAAATAGTTTCATTTTTAAAATCCATAATTTTACACATAGGATTTAAAGTATATAAAGGTTTGAAATAAATTCTGCAACATATACATATAACCTCAGTACCTGGCATATAATCATAACCATGCAATTTAATGCTCAATATTAAAGCATTCAAAGAGTTTTCATCGCTTAAAGAAATCTGCAAATTTGGATAAGCATTAAAATAAACCGGGCCATATGCCAAACTGGTTTGAACTGTCCCAATTAGGGATTTCTTCCAGTTTTGGTTTCTACCATCTCTGAGAGCTGCTATAAAACTCTCTGGTAAGCCTCTCAAAGTGAGTGGCTTAAAATCAACTTGTACTAAACCAATATGCAAAAATCTATGAGATTCTCTATAAGGAACTAAATCACTTTCAGATAATAATCTGAACGTAGCATGATCACTATCTACTGTGATAGTCTCTTCAATAGTTTTAACTACTTGTTTTAAACCTAATTTTTCAAAAGTACCTAATGGGTATATAACCTTAGGTTGAATCCTAGGAATTGTCCATTTATTAAGAAGATCCAATTGTTGAGGCAACTCATATTCCTCTTTTCTACTGTTTTTAACAGTAAACTTTCTCCTAATGGTATTCATTAGAAATAGGTTGTGTTAAACTTAGTCTTCTATCTCTATTCTTTCACATGGCTCTGATACCAAGACTAACAAGGTTTATATATATATATATATATATTACTTTATATAAGTGTTGTATATAATATATATATATACATATATATATATATAGATATAAACTATATATACAATATATTGCCTTATATATATGTATATATATATATATATAGTTTATATATATAGTTTATTGTTTATATATGTATTTTATATATATAAGTCTAATATAAGTCTTGTATATATTGTATATATATAATATGTATATATTTACAATTATATTATGTATATATATGTATATATATATATATATATAGTTTATATGTATTATAATATATATATACATATATTATATATGTATATATGTATAACATATGCATTAGATATATAATATATATATATATATACCATATCATATTTAAAGACAAAATAAAATGCAAAGAAATATTCAAGAGAATGTCTTATAATTTTTATTATTATAACATTAACAAAAAATGGCAATATCTTTCTTAGTCTNTATATATGTATATATGTATGACATATGTATTAGATATATAATATATATACCATATCATATTTAAAGACAAAATAAATTGCAAAGAAATGTTTAAGAGAATGTCTTATAATTTTTATTATTATGACATTAACAAAAAATGGCAATATCTTTCTTAGTCTTCCTTCCCCCAATGGAATGAGCACAACAAGGTACTAATACCACCATTAAAAGGAAAAAAAACTAAGAAAGTTACATATTACTCTAAGTATTATCCCTAACAAATCTCATAAATCCTTCAAGGTCCGGAGGAACTTCCGTTGGCGGTGATGGAAAAGAGGCTTGTTCATCACCGCTTCTGGGCGAAGCCGCATCCTGCGCAAGTTCCGATAGCATTTCTTCATAAGCTTCGTCGACATCCGGTTGTGCTTCTGCAAGTCCGAAATTTCTTCTTTCCGATCGGATCCAATCTCGGAAGAGTACTGCCTTTTTCAAGCTCTCCCTCATCGATGCTCTATGATCACCGATTTGAAGTCTCACTTGACTGAAAGCGCTCTCCGATGCCACCGTTGAAGCTTGAACGGTTAATATATCTCGAGCCATCCTTGAAAGAACCGGATAGTGTTTTTGTTTGTCCTTCCACCATTCCAAAACGTCGAAGGAGCCGTCGGGATTCTCTGATTCAAGTCCCTGCGACAAATAAACTTGAAGCTCATTTAGTTGTGAACTATCACCAATATTTCCACCTTGGGAACCCCTGAACTCCGTCCAAGCACTGAGGGCCTTTATGCCAGCAGTTCTTTTAGTTGTTCGTGAAGTGGACGAAGTAGGAGTTGGAATATTGGGTCTAGCACGATCTAAAGCAGTTTGATATGCATTATAAATTGTCTGTGCATTTATTTTAATTGAGGCTATTGCATCTCCAAGTGTTGCATATTCCTCAGGTGAAAGTGAAAAAAAGTCATAAATTTTTGAATACCAAAATTGGGGACCTCCTAATTTCATGGTAGGGTTTAATAGTGCGGCAACGCCATAAATAGGGGGGATAGGGAAAAAATATTTTTTAAATTTTGCTTTCATAGAATCAGTGGCATATTGATAAACTACACTATCTACAAATTGATCAAATAAATTTGCAAGTGCAGCAATATAAACTAAACAGTTAGAAATAGTAGGATAGTATTGCCCAGATAAATCGTTAGTTGCTACTGAAAATTGTTCTAAAAAATCTATAAGTTTTTAACGTTAACCCAATCTTGATTAGTTAGGTGCTCGTCGTCTTCATCATCACCACCACATACACGAGCATTGTAGGTTGCGGTAATTTGGTTCATATATTCATACGCAACAACTAGACTTTCATACATGTAATTCCATCTAGTCGGGCAAGGTTTAGGAACCTTTCTTTCCCTAAGGCCACATTCATCACATTTTTTAAAATATTCTCTAAGTCTACTCCTACGGTTTGAGTAAAATAGCCAATTAAGAGCCATTTTTACCTTTTCTATTTCTAAGTTTAACATTTTCATTCCGTCACCGACAATTAAATGATAAATATGAAAAATGCACCTAACATGAAAAATATTAGAAAATGCGGGATTTAAAGTAGTTGTTAGCATGCCTATTGCGTTTGTGTTACTAGACGCATTATCCATGGTAACAGATATTATTTTGTCTGTAATACAAAAATATCTACAAATGTCTGATACCGTGCTAGCAATAAATCTACCAGTGTGGCGTGGGTTAATTATTCTATAGGCAGTAATGCGTTTTTGCATTATCCAGTCCTCGTCTATCCAATGACTTGTAACGGTTAAATAGTCACAGTCATTGGCGCTCCTACCTATATCCGTAGTAATTGCAATGCGACAATCTATATGGGTAAATAGATATCGCAAATATTGTTCATATTCATGCTTATATTTATGAATGTCGGCCTTCACGGTAGCACGAGGCCATCCTTTATAAGTCGGATTATAAACTTTTCTAATATATTGTATAAAATGGGGGTTAGAAGGAAAGCTATATGGTAAGCACATAACTGTTACCATTTTTGCTAATTATTCACGATCCTTGTTTGGATCGTAGTATAAAATTCCACCGGTAACGGTGTTAATTCCGAATTGGACTAAGTTTGAACCTGCACTAGTGTGAGCCGGATTACCTACACCCGTCCCCTCTTCCGCAACTTTCATTTGTAAATATCTCTGTTTATCACTAGGGTGTTTCATTATGTGCCTAGTTAAACTACCCGTACCTCTACGGTTGCCAGTATATATATGTGCCAACAAAGACCCACAACTTTTACACTTAGCTTTGTTTTCTTCTCTTAATTGAGTAAAAAAGTGCCAAACAAGAGATGGTTCGGCCCGTCTAGGAGGTCTTCTATCAAATGTAGGGGTTACTATAAGAGGGTCATCAGTTGGGTTATTATTACGACTAGTAGGTGTATCATCTAAATCGGGTTGTTTTTCATCTAAATCGGGTTGGGTTTCATCTAAAACATTATTTTCAAATATAGTTTCATTACCATAAAGAGCGTTCATCGTTTGGTCATCTAATTGATTACCGGGTGCAACATCATGATAATATTGACTATCGGAAAATTGAAAACAAGGGTGATCACTATCTAGAATAATAGGTCGAGAAGGACGGGTAACAGGGGGAGGAGGAGTAGCTTGGCTACTAGATTGGCCAATTTTAGATTTTCCCTTGCCCTTACCACCAAACATTTTTTTCAATGAAAAATCCATGTTAATTATAATTAAACTAATTAAAACAAACACAACAATATATTAAAAATTAAAGAGTTGGAACGAGGTTAACGAATTGACGAACAACTTCTTGAAAATTGAATATTGTTGAAGACTTGAAAACTTTAATACTTCAATTCACCAACTTCACAATTTTTCACGAAATTAAAATAATAAAGTAAGCACTTATGAAAATAATTAGAGAGAGAGATTCAGAGAGATTGAGAGAATTTGTGAGTTAAAAATGAAAGAATGGGGAGGTATTTATAGGTGGGAATAGGTAAAAAGTGTATTTATAAAAAGTTTGGGGTTAAATTAAAGTTTGGGGGCCAAAATGGCTATTTTCTGAAGCTCAAACGGCTAGATTTTAAAAATCTGGCCGTTGGCTATTTTT
The DNA here is from genome assembly GCA_002018475.1 of Nicotiana obtusifolia. Lineage (NCBI taxonomy): Eukaryota > Viridiplantae > Streptophyta > Magnoliopsida > Solanales > Solanaceae > Nicotiana > Nicotiana obtusifolia. The sequence continues at coordinate 192,606 of MCJB01010110.1, read as the reverse complement.
AAAAAAAAAAAATTTTTTTGTTAGAATTTTACCGTTGGGCCCGGACCAGGCCCGCCTGGCGGTCCTGGGCCTGCCAGGCCTTTTGTTCTACCCGGCCCGTGACGGGCCTTACCCGTTAAAAAGCCCAGGACCACTAGGTCCGTTAGGCCCACCAGGACCGCGGGCCGGTGCCGGTCCCGGGCCCAGACCGGCCCACTTTACAGCCTTAAATGCATATGGGGTGATGAGATAGAGTATCGACCGCACAAGCCTTATGAAGTTATTTAGATTAAACTATTATAATATAATTACCTAACAAAAATTAAATCTAAAATTTTTTGAGTCTTGAACTAATTAAAACAAAGAAACAAAAAAACTAATCAACTTTAAACAAAAGAAGAGCAAATTTTTATGTTATCAATGTGATGAAATCGATTTAGGGTTATGAGTTATTTAAAAATTCTATTGTATTCTTCACTTAAATTTTTAATTAATTTATCTAGTTTATTGATTGACATGAGGATTAATGTTGCTCATAAGAATCTGTAAAGTTCTTACTCGCCTATTCAAGTTAACTTAATGACTTTATGTCTGTGAAATTAGAATCAATAAAAACACATTCATAATTCCTCTATAATAATCAAGCAAGACGATTAGGCATATGTCTATCGTAACCGCGAAATCATTCCTTGATGCTGAGGTTCAAAAACTTGCTTTACTCAATCCTGTGTAAAATATAAAATTCTCAGTTTCGAGTTCATGTTATATTTTTCCTAATTATGTATGTGTCTCAATAAACTTAAAGTCATTAATTAATATTTAATTCATAACAAATCTCATCCGTCCAATTCGTTACTTGATGGACGTACCGGATTAAATGAGAACCTCTATAAATTGGTTCTCTCCCAACCCATTAGGGATACACTTTTCTACATACAAATCCATCATTGACATCTGTGATAACTAAAGCTAGGTCATGGAGCGAGAAACCAATTTCAATTAACGCTTCCGCTTCACGATAATGGCTTCCACTTCAGGTATGTTTTCTGTAACAATTATGTGTAAAATTATTATGTTCAATATCTTAATATGCATTAAAGTTCATGTTTCATGTGACATATGAGCCTGGATATTTGAACTAATAATCTTCACTATATAAACGCTTAGCGATTAATTAACGAGAATGATCCTATGTGTTTTAATATGCATCAGATTATTTCTTATGTTAATGTCTAACATACGAAGTAGCACAGTGATTCTTTAACCCACTGCCTTGTCAAGTTTTTACATTGAGTCTCTATGTAAACTTAAGTGTTGCCATTTTTTGGGTTAAAGACCTAATTGGTTTTCTATTCTTTGGTTTTGTGATTTAATGTGCACACTGTGTACGAGTAAAATAAGGGATAAAGTTACTTTCGATTTTCCGATGAAGAAACGAGGAACAACGTGATTCGGCGCTGGCTCAGGTAAGGCCGAGGGTGTCCGCAGATCGGAGCCTGGGGGTGGATGAATGGTACGTCGGGAATCGAGCATGACCAAACATGGGAAGAATCAAGATCGAGTGAAACAAAGAATCAGGGTTAATGGAAAGACGTCGATTATTCCATTTTCTCATGTTAGCAATGTACAGTGGTCAAATTGGATCATTTTCGTCTCGGGACCTTTTACTTTTTTTCATCATGTGGGAGAATGAATTGGCTTATTCGAAAAAGGCCTTGTTCTTTGGAAGATCTATCTCGTGTCTGGTACTGCATGGTTCCACTCTGCAAGAACTCCGAATCATTCTCTTGAAGCTCATCCTCTATTAAAGAGCACAAATGAGGAGCCGAAATATCAGCCATCAGCCGGATATTACGGCACGAATCACGCCTGATAATAAATACGGATCGTGTTTTCTTTGAAAAAAAGAAAAAAAAGGATTTTTACCTTATTTAGACTTGTATTAGGGTTAAAACTCCCCTATTATATAAAGGAGAGAACCTTTTTATTTTTTGGGTCATTGTTGGCACGCATATCAAAGCAATTACTTTTGTACTTTTAGCAATTGTTCAAGTGTTCTTCAAGCTACTCATCCATTCAGTTATAACCGAACTCCATTCCGAGGGCTGGATAGGAACCCATCTTTAGCATTCAAATCTACGGGCAAGCTTAATTACTTCGTCACATTTGGTTTGATCGTTTTATTTTTTTTTAATTCAATTACTTGCTATTCTTTGACAGTTTGTATTAAATTAAACCACGCATCATTTAAACCGCGTATAAATTTAATTTTTACTCAGGGTAAACAGCTTGTCGCCCACCGTGGGGCTAAGGATTATAGTGCTGATTTAATACGAATCTTTATAATATACTCTATTTTACGCTTATTCTTAAAGTTTGATTTCAGGATTATTCAATATGTCAAATCCCCTATCTGCTCACTTGAGTGTTGACGCCGAGTCAGGCCACCAGGGTGAAAATAATAACAGGGTGCCAAGCGACGGGGTACATCATGTTGACCTTAATGGCGTTCTGATCGCTGACCCAGTCGATGCCAATTCACAGGTTACTATCAATATCAACCTACCAACTAATCCGGATAATAAGATTTGCGGGGCACCCCGGCCATCGGTTCACGAGGCACCCGAAGGGGGAGGTAATGGAATTAGCTTACGTTTGATTTTTGAGATGTTGCAAGCTCAGCAAGTTGCTATAGCACAATTGCAGAGTCAAAATCATGCGCACAATATGGCCGAACCCGAACGGGTTGGAGAAGATACTCGTAGAAAAGAACGAATTGCAGAACCCGACGGGTCCGGACCTAGGGAAACTTTCGAGGTGATAAAAATGTTCGAAGCACTGAAAAAACGGGTGGAATCCGGCTAGAAGAAGATAGAGGCTAACAACAAGAAGGTAGAAACTTACGATTTGAGGGTCGATCAAATCCCGAGAGATCCTTTGAAGGGATCGGATTCCAAAAATTTCATTCAGAAACCTTTCCCGCCGAACACGGCAACAAAGCCAATTTTGAAAAGGTTCCGAATGCCAGTCATTCCCAAATACAACGGGATCACAGATCCCAATGAGCATGTAACATCATATACGTGTGCAATAGAAGGCAACGACCTCGAAGATGACGAGATCGATTCGGTGTTGCTGAAGAAATTCGGGGAAATCTTATCCAAGGGAAAAATGATACGGTACCATAACTTACCTTAAAATTCAATTGATTCGTTTGCTATGCTTGTTGATGTCTTCGTTAAAGCCCATGCTGGTGCTATAAAAGTCGAAACGAGGAAATCAGACCTATTCAAAGTCAAGCAAAGGGACAACGACATAGTTAGGAAATTCGTGTCGAGATTCCAGATGGAACGGATGAACCTGCCCCCCGTTGTAGACGATTGGGTCGTTCAGGCATTTCCTCAAGGATGCAAACCTCGAAGTTTGGTTGCTTCTCAATAATTGAAGTAAAACTTAGTAGAGTACCTAACGGTACCTAGGCCGATGTCCACAACAGGTACCAGTCAAAGATCAGAGTTGAGGACGACCAACTAGGGGCTCCCTCGGGGTCGGTTTATCACAATAGAGCAAACGACAAGTCTAAAAGAATAGTGGATCAAGAGTCGAGGCCACCCTGAGATCGATACATGCCATATAACTCAGATAGAAAGGGAAACAGACCCAATCGCTATCTGACCAGGAAAGATAAAAGAAGTGACCAGGGTCCAAGCAAACGAGTTTTGGTGAACAGAAACGGTCTCGACAAACCCTTCGGAGTCAGAGACGCCCCGAGGCTATTAGAATATAACTTCAACGTGGATGCAATGAGTATAGTATCAGCCATCAATCGCATCAAGGAAACCAAGTGGTCGAGGCCACTCTAGTCCGATTCGGCATAAAGGGACCATAATTTGATATGCAATTATCACGGCACCCACGGGCATAGAACCGAGGATTGTCGGCAGTTAAGAGAAGAAGTGGCTCGTTTGTTCAACAATGAGCATCTTCAGGAATTCCTAAGTGAGCAGGCCAAAAATTATTTCAAAAATAGGGATTCCAACAAGCAAATCGAGTAGGAAGAACCTCAACATGTGATTAACATGATAATCGGAGGAGGAGACGTTCTACAAGGGCCAATGATAACACGCGCCAAAGTCTTTATTATAAGAGAAAAATGAACTCGAGATTATGATTCGGAGGGATCCATCTCATTCAACGACGAGGATGCTGAGGGCATCATTCAACCCCCACAACGATGCACTGGTAATATCAGTACTTATTAATAAATCCCGAGTTAAGCGTGTGTTAATTGATTCAGGTAGCTCAGCCAACATCATCTGATTGAGAGTCATGGAGCAACTTGGGTTGTTGGATCAGATCATACCAGCAGTTCGAGTACTGAACCGGTTCAATATGGCATACGAGACAACGAATGGTGAAATCACCCTACTGGTCAACACAGCCGGAACCACTCAACAAACAAAGTTCTATGTGATCGAGGAGGATATAAGGCACAACACCCTATTTGTGAGACCATGGGTTCATAGCATGAGGGCGTCACCATCAACATTGCACCAAGCGTTAAATTTACAACTCCGAGTGGGATCAAAATGTTATACGGGGAACAACCGGCCGCAAAGAAAATATTTGCCGTTGAAGAGGTGACCCCAGCACTCATGGTCATGACATAAAAAAATGAGGGACTGATCAAAGATAAAGGCAACAAATAGCAATCACAGATCTCGGACTCGACCGAGCTGGGGAAACGGGAAGAGCGTCTCACTGATGAAGAAGATGATTTAAGGGTCCCGAGATCTTTTGTAGCACCCGATTATGCCGATGCTACCAATTCAACAATTGAGAAACTGGAGCAAATCATACTGTTCGAGCATCTACCAGATAGAAATGTATACCTGGGAACGGGGGTAACCTCCATGCTCAGGAAAAACTCATTGATTTCCTTAAAGATAGTGCCGATTGTTTTGCCTGGTCCCACTTAGACAAGACAAGAATCCCATCGGAGATAACAAATCACAAATTGAGCTTGGATAAGAAATTCCACTCGATCAAATAGAAGAGGAGGCCACAGTCCGAAATCAAGCATGCATTCATCAAAGATGAGGTGTCTAAACTTCTAAAAATATGTTCTATTAGGAGGTCAAATACCCGGATTGGCTAGCTAACATAGTCATCATACTTAAAAAAGGAAACAAGCTTAGGATGCGTGTAGATTATAAGGACTTTAATAAGGCATGCCCAAAGGACTCGTTTCCTTTACCTAACATCGACCTAATGATCGATGCGACAACTAGGAACGAGACGCTAAGATTTCTCGATGCTTATTCTTAGTACAACCAAATACGGATGGACCCGGCCGACCAAGAGAAAACTTCTTTCATAACGAGGACCATTTGAAACATTTACAGGAAACCTTCGACATACTAAGAGAATACAACATGAAGATGAACCCAGAGAAGTGTGCCTTCGGAGTCGGTTCGGGCAAGTTCCTCGATTTTATGGTAACTAACCAGGAAATAAAGTTCAACCTGGATAAAATAAAGGCCATAGAAGATATAACCGTGGCTGACAACGTCACTACAGTGCAGAGCTAATCAGGCGGATAGCCGTATTGGGCCGATTTATTTCTTGTTCATCAGATAAAAGCCACCGATTTTCTCATTACTAAAGAAAAAGAGCAACTTCTCATGGACCCCGGAGTGCCAAAAAGCTTTGGAAGAGCTTAAACAATACTTATCGAGCCCTCATTTGCTTCACACCCCGAAGGCGAACAAGCAGTTGTACCTTTACTTGGCAGTATCCGAGGTGGCGGTAAGCGGTGTCTTGGTTCGGGAAGAAGAAGGTACGCAATTTCCTATTTATTATGTTAGTAGAACCCTAGGTGATGCCAAAACAAGGTATTCACACCTAGAAAAGTTAGCGCTTGTCTTACTAAGCGCATCTAGGAAACTACAATCATATTTTCAATGTCACCTTATATGTGTCGTGACCTCGTACCCGCTAAGGAACATTACGCATAAACCCGAACTCTCAGGCTGACTAGCAAAATGGGCCATACAGATTAATGGGTATGATATTGAATATAATCCCCAAATTGCTATAAAGTCTTAGATATTGGCAGACTTCGTGGACGATTTCACATTGGCCTTGATCCTTGAGGTCGATGAATAATTATTGCTCGCCTCGGGGACTAGTTGGGGGGTTTGGACTCTATTCACAGATGGTGCTTCTAATGTGAAAGGGTTCAGATTAGGGATCATACTGAAACCCCCATGGGTAGCATAATAAGGCAATCAATTAGAACTGTGAAGTTGACTAACAATAAAGCCGAGTATGAGGATATGATTGCAGGTCTAGAGCTGGTTAAAAGCCTGGGGGCTGAGGAGATCGAAGCGAAGTGCGACTCCCTTCTCGTTGTTAATCAAGTTAACGGGACGTTCGAAGTCAAAGCAGAATGGATGCCGAGATACTTGAATAAATTACAACTGGTGTTACATCAGTTCAAAGAATGAACATTACAACATGTGCCCCGGGATAAGAATAGCGAGGATAATACGTTAGCTAATTTAGGATTAGTCTACCTCGATAAATTTAATTCCGGAGCAGTGGTACAATCGATGAGCTCAGTGATAGAGGAAGGTCATGCCAAGGTAAAGTCAACAAGTTTGACTTGGGATTAGAGAAACAAATACATAGACTACCTTCAGAAGGGGAAATTTCCATCAGATCCCAAAGAATCAAGGGCCCTTTGAACTAAGGCTGCCAACTTTAGTTTAGTTGAAGGAAAACTGTATTGAAGACCATTTATACCGTTAGCAAGGTGCTTGGGGACCAGGGAGACTGATTACATGATGAGGGAAGTCCATGAGGGTACTTGCAGAAACCATTCAAGAGTGGAATTGTTGGTACTGAAATTGGTCAGGGGCGGATATTACTGGAACGAAATAGAAAAGGATGCAAAGGACTTTGTTAAAAAATGTAACGAATTTCAAAGGTATGCCCCGATGATCTACCAACCAGGGGAGCTACTTCATCCGATCCTTTCTCCTTGGCCGTTCATGAAATGGGGAATGGACATTGTAGGTCCTTTACCATTTGCACTCGATAAGGCCCAGTATATCTTACTTATAACTGATTACTTCTCCAAGTCGGTTGAAGCACAGGCGTTCGAGAAAGCTAGAGAAAAGGAGGTCATCGACTTCATCTAGGATCATATAATATGCCGGTTCGGGATGCCGACTGAGATCACATGTGATAACGGGAAATAGTTCATCAGCAGGAAGGTCAATAAGTTCTTCGAAGATCACTAAATCAAAAAGATTCTATCAACCCCTTATCACCCGAGTGCGAACGGTCAAACAGAGTCAACAAACAAAACTATACTGCAGAACCTGAAGAAAAGATTGACTAACTCAAAACGGAAATGGAATGAAATTCTGCTCGAGGTTGTATGGGCATATCGAACAACTTTGAGGTCGAGTACTGTGAAACACTGTTCTCTTTAGTCTACGATGCAAAGGCTTTGATTCTGGTAAAGGTGGGAGAACTGAGATTAAGGTGTCGATATGCTATGGAGACATGAACGACAAGGCCATGGCCACAAGTCTAAATTTAGGAGACGAAAGGTGAGAAGCCGCCCTGGTTCGATTAGTAGCTCAAAAGTAGGGAGTGGGAAGATACTATAACCGAAGGGCAAACCTTCGACACTTCCAAGTCGGAAAATTGGTATTGATGAAAGTAACATTGCATACCAAGAACCCGAATGACGGAAAACTAGGCCAAAACTGGGAGGGACCATATAGAGTCAACGGTATAATCGGGAAAGGCTCATACTAGCTTGAGTCCGAAAATGATGTACAATTGCCAAACAACTGGAATATGGCACACTTAAAGCGGTACTACTGCTAAGGTATGAATATATAATTTTCTTTAAGGTTTATTATGCTTTGAACTAACCCATACAGGTACTCAATCGAAGTCAAGTCCAAGGATTAGGTTTGAAAGCATGTGTTGCACTTTTTTTCCTTCGACCGGTTTTTTTCCCGAAGTGGGTTTTACAGCATGGTTTTTAACGAGGCAACAATAAGCGTACTACTCTAGTTTTGAAGACCGTCTAAGATCGAGGACTGCGGATTGCTAGTATCAGATCAATAGTACTCGAACCCTAAAAATTCAGCCTCAAGTACTCGGGGACTATCACACCCTAAGACAAGAACTCGAAGATCTAAGCTCGAAAATTTAGAAGGCAATTCTATTCAAGATCGAAGCCAACGCTTGAATAATAGAATTTATTTTAAGGGTCAAACGATCAAACAAAACGTGCCTACATAGCTCGTTTTTACCATGGCGGATAGCTTCTGTATCTTCGATTACTTACACTACATTTAAAGTAATAAAATGAGAAATTCACTTTCTATGTTCCAGTGGTTCGTGTTCACACAAGCAATGTTATCATTACGTTACTTAGAACAAAGTGCTAGGTTCAAAACCCCCTAGGCCCACGGGCCACCATTAACCGGGGGCATGAAACCCTGAAGGCAATAAGAGTTCATGGGACCATTCCCAACCACCTAAAGACCCTTAAACCTACGGGTCACTGAGGGAACCGAGCCTACGAGGCAGGGCCTAAATACGAAAGGCCACGGCCAACTTAACATACAAATCCATTGGAGCTTCGATAATGATATATAAGCGACTCGGAGACGTCTGAGTTCCTACACATAAAGGTCCTTACACGTTTTAAATCCACAAGAGATTACGTTCAATCTAGTCAAGTCAATCGGTCTCGAATTACACCCATGAAAAGAGCCACCTTCGGCAAAAATTAGTTGTGTCCGGATTAATCATTCAAATATTCCAAAAAAGACATTATTTTATTTTATATCGGATCCTTCGAAGTCAAAGCAACTCGGAGTAGTTACTCGACCTAGGCTTTATCTGGCTTTGAAAGTTGAAATAATTTAAGCAAATTTTATGCTAAGGAATCGATGTTGTATTAAGTCCGAGACGCAGGTTACATATCCTAAGTCCTAAACGTAAGCAAATGCAGAAAAATTAAGGACACAAAATATAGCCGAAGGGTAATTTTATATATATGTATTCACCGACACGAGGAAACGACCCTAAAGCGCAAAATGTCTGAATACAATAAACAAAAAAAGGCAAAAATAAGCTAAGGCATCTTCTGCCTAGTCTTCCTTGGAGTCCAGCTCAGTATCTGAACCCTCGGGCTGGTACTTTGCCTTAGCCTAGACTTCGAGCCTCTTGGCCTCCTTGATTTCAGCCTCTAAGTTAACTCCTCGGGCTTAGATCTTCTCGAGAGTCTCTCTTTGAGATAGCCACTTCGCGTATTCAACCTTCGTTATAATAGGGGCTTCAGCTACCTCTACATCATTCTAGTACTAGGCCAAGATGTCCTGGGCTTTCGAGGCCTTGTTCGAAGTCATCTCCAATCTGGATTTCAGCGCCGTGTACTCTTGGCTGAGAGCATCATGTTTTGCAACAGCCGAGGCAAGCTGTGCCCGGAGCTCCTCATTCAGCCGAGACCATTTGTCCGCCTTCTCTCTCATCACTCGGAGTTGCACTTTGGTCGATGTTAGTTTCTCTTTGGTGGAATCTCGCTCCGATTCTAGGAGGTCCATTTTTCCCCTCAACTGAAGTCTTGACCTCGTCTATCTCGAACCTAAGCTAGTCGATCAAGGTTATTTTCTCCTGGACTTGTGAGATTGAGGCATTAGCATTTGCATTTAAACTCTCGTTATCGATCTCGAGTACTTTTACCTTTTCAACAAGAGGGGCATGGTCTTGTTTTGCTTTCGAAGCCTACTTTTGGGCTTTCTCCAGCTCGGCTTGGAGGGCAGGGCGGTTGACCATGTCTCTGAGGACTTCATCCTTCTACTCATAAAGAGCTTTATACATCTCTTTTTGCCAAACCTGCTCCTTGAGCTCGAATTTGAGGTGGCTCACCTCCATCCTAGATCGGTGAAAGATTTCATGGTGAAGCACCAAGTCCTGAGACATAAAGAAAGAGAAATTGTTAAAATGCCGTTAAGGAAAAGAGAACTCTTTAAGATATGAAGAGATGAAGGTATACCCTATTCAGTGACTGCTGAGCCTCGTTGAAGAGGCTTGGCGCATCTACCTTGTTATTCTTCACATGGTCCTTTCTGGTTAACAAAGAGCGGGGATAGCTGGCCACTCTAATTGGCCCCATGCTAGTATCTATTGGTACTATGAACATGACCGTCTTCTTCCGTTCAAGGTCTAGACTTGGGGCGGGAAACTGCTTCTCGAGCTTTGGGATCGAACTTGTCCTACCTGAACCGGGTTGCACAACCCTTTACGAGATCTCCAGGTGGCCAAAGCCGAAGTAATCATCCAGCATGCTGACGTCTACGCCCTCGAAAAGTGAGTTAAGGTCCTCGTCTACGACCCAAGATGCCTCGGTTGGCTTTTCTATGGCGGCCCTAGCTTCATCTAAAATGGCCTTCATATGAGGCGGTAACTCCAAAATGTGGATAATATCGACATTTTCTGAGGCGGCCCCCCTCGAAACTGGAGGAGCTTCTTACGAAGCGGTAGCCACTTGTTCTTCTCCATGCGTCGAGCCGAGGAAGACTCAGCCTTTTGAGCGTCCCTCTCCGGGGTCACAAACTCCAGGTCGGCATTGGTTGGCACGTGGGTGACGAACTCATCGTCATCCTCAGAAAAGTACTTTAGCTGATGAAGAGCCTCGGGATACGGGATCCAGGCACCCGAAGCCCTTTTGGTGCTACTTCTAACCCTGAGCAAGATCCTTTTCTTTTTCTTAGCCTCGGCAGGAGCATCCGAGGGATCAGGATACTTTTTCTTCTTTTTCTTCTTTTTCTCCTCCTTCTTCGCAGCAGCTTTGATAGTAGGCTGTAGTGAAGCAAGGGGCTTTGTAGACGGGGTCGAGGCCAAGACCTCGGTGGTTTCCCGAAGCTTAGTGGTCTTAGGCAAACCTGTGGAAGGAAAAAACTTGGTCATAACAATGACACAATAAAAAAGGGCCAAGGAAAAGAAAAAATTTTCAACCAAAAAGGGGAGGGGACTCACCATGAGAACGAGCCTCCCACTTGCCTTTGAAAAGCTTGCGCCACTTATGCTCGGGATAGGTGAGTTGTTTGCATATGCCGTTGAACCACTCTCTAAAATGAGGGACTTCATTGGGGACTCGGGAGACAGCTGCATATCAAATGAAACAAATAATGAGATAGAATAGCAGATTTAGAAAAATACTTTGACAACTTAAGAGGAAGTAAAACCTACGTTTTGAGTTCCACTTTTCGGTGAATGGCAGGAACTAGGCAGGAATAAGGTCCTCGGCCTTTATATGAACAAACCTTCCCTTCCATCCTCAATCCTTGTCCTCGTCTATGCAGGAGAGGGGAGCTTTCTTTGCCCGACGGGCGAGCTTGATTAACCCCCCTCGGAAGATTCGGGGGCTGTAGACTCGGAGCAGGTGGTCAATTGTGAATCAAGGCTCCTCTGAGTTATTGGAAAAGCGACAGAGAAGGGTCACGATCCTCCAAAATGACAAATGAATCTACCTGAGGCAGATTTTGTACCTCGTACAGATGTCGAGGATGAACATATCCACTGGACCGAACGTGAAAGGATACGTACAAACACTTAAATATCCTTCCACGTGTCTCATGATGTCCTCATCAAGACTGGGAAAGATTATGTCTTTGCCTTCATATTTGCAGTCCTCTCGGACTACTTGGAGTGTCTCCTCGGTGTTGGACCAAACATACCTCCACGCCTCCTTACCTCGGTCTCCTTGTGCGGAGGTTTTCTCGACCTTGAAGTTGTTATATATGGAGCAGACTCAGGGGATAAAATCTTTAAGGGGAGGTCCCGGGGACAACCAGAAGTGCCGCCTCGATGCTTGTTGCCGAGGAAGAAGTCAAAGGTGCAGTATTTGGGGTACAGATTTTGAAGTCTTAGCCATCTCAATTTGGAAGTATGAGGGTTTGAAGGTAAAGTATGAATGTTTGAAGATAAGGTATGAAGGTATGAATATGTGAAGAACAAGTTATGAAGATTTGAAGGATTGATGATGTTCATAAAAAACTCGAGGGTAACTCAAGAAGGTTCAAAATAAGAAAGTAAAAAAGTGAAAAAGAGAAACGGGAGCTTTTATCGGGAAGGAATAATGAATGCATGACTTTTCACATTCAGTAACTGCTGAGGATGATCAACTGGCATCCGACGCGTGTCCAAAATCAAAGCGACGTGACCGATGGGACGTTTTGGTTCGTCAACCTTCTTATGGTGTACGAAGGAAGGAACGGGGGTCAATTAGTCACTTCTCATCGTTCCTATAAATCTACTCTCCGGGATAAAGTTACCCCCAATTTCTCGATGAAGAAAGGAGGAACAACGTGATTCGGCGCTGGCTCGAGTAAGGCCGAGGGTGCCTGCAGATCGGAGCCCGGGGGTGGATGAATGGTACGTCGGTAATTTAGCATGGCCAAACATGGGAAGTATCAAGCTAGAGCGAAACAAAGAATTGGGGTTAAAGGGAAGACGGTTAAAGAGGACAAACGAGGAGTAGAAATATCCGCCATAAGCCGGATATTACGGCATGAACCACGCCCGATATTAACCGCGGATCGTATTTTCTTGGAAAAAAAGGAAGGAAAAGATTTTTACCTTATTTAGACTTGTATTAGGTTTAAAATTTCCCTACTATGTAAAGGGAGAACCTTTTTATTTTTTGGGTCACTGTTGGCATGCATATCAAAGCAATAAAGTTTACTTTTGTCTTTTAGCAATTGCTCAAGTGTTTTTCAAGTTTTTCATCTATTCTGTTATAACCGAGCTCCATTCCGAGGGCTCGATTGGAACCTGTCTTTAGCATTCAAATATAACACCAGGCTTAATTACTTCTCACATTTGGTTTGATCGTTTTGTTTTCCTTTAATTCAATTTACTTACTGTTCTTTGATAATTCGTGTTAAATTAAATCAGGTATCCTTTAAACCGCATACAAATTTAATTGTTACTCGTTTTAAGGGTAAACACACATAAACCTTATTGATATTGATGAGTGATTATCGACGCCAGTAGTATCTTTATTCTCTGCTAGGGCTGTTTATTTATAAAGTAATAGTTAAAAAAAATTATATACATTATAAAGATGTATTTAACAGCAGCTTTAGGTTTTGGGTAAAACCTTGAATTGATTTTATTGGTTTGTGGCCCACCAAACGTATGTTTATTTTAAGTTTCTTTACGGATGCAATATATATGGATGTTCTGTCCCAACGTTGAATTCCATTACGAAAGGATTTTAATTTAATTTTTCCATGGGCTACTTAATTTATTTTGAATCAGATGTGTTATCGTGTTGCTTTAGGCCATAAAGTAATTTTGTTTGGGCTATTAAGCCGGTGAAGCCATTTATTGTTTATTTTTTGTATGTGATTAATGTTTGTATTGTTTGTTAGTCACTAAAGTAATCAAACCAGATTGTTTCAAAATATTCACATGCATAAAATATTATAATATTTATGTCAGTGGCGCCTTATCACAGTACTAGGCAAGCCAACAATCACAAATAATTACGCATTTTAAATTGAAAACATGATGTAATAAGTTTAACAGTGAAAAATCTCATAAAGAACCAACAAGAATAAATGCGTCTCAAATACAAAATCCCCAAACGAGAGTCATCAAGTACGTGAGCTACTAAGTGTCAACACAGTCTGAATCTCTAATACAACTTTCTAAAAGATAGAACAGTACAGAATAAAACTGAAAAGAAGGAGAGTCGAGGTCTGCAGGCGTCAAGCAACTATCTCAAATGTCTCCTAGCAGACACTACTTTGAGCCTAGCAACCACCGGGTCCAGATGTATCTGGATCTGCACACGAAGTGCAGAGTGTAATATGAGTACAACCGACCTAATGTACTTAATAAGTAACATGACTAATCTTGGGTAGAAAGTCGTGACGAGCTCAGAAAGGTACATTCCAAATCCAAATAACAATAGTACAAGTATAACATGGAAATAACAGTAATAACTCAGAGAAGTCTCATAATCAGTTTGTACACAGTACAAAAAAGTAGACATGCTTTAAAGTTCAAAAGTTTAAGCTCAACACTGATAAAATATTCCAAGTATAGCTAACATGAGGAATGTTACATCGCTATGTTTACATGTCAAATATTCATGTCACCTTTAATGGAACATAGTGATAAACTCACATACTCACACTCTCGGAGTATTCAACCTCACTCACCACGCTCAATCGCTCAGCACTCTCAATCACTCATCACTCGCACTCGGCACTTACACTCAGCACTAAACGGTACTTGCGCTCACTGCTGGTATGTCAGACTCTGGATTGGCGGATCCTACCCAAGCGCTAATATAAGCCAACATGGCATGCTGCGGTGTGTAGCTCAATCCCATAATGAATCAATAATGCCTGCTGCGATAAGCAGCCCGATCCCATAAATATCACTCACAATCAGGCCCTCGGCCTCAACTCAGTCATCAATCTCTCCAGTCTGTCGGGCTCACAAATCTCATACCAATTAGCCCAACAATGATACATGATATACCAATAAATGATTACAGAGACTGAGATATATAGTACAAATGATGAATGTGGCTGAGTACATAATTGCAATTTAAGCAAATAACTCAACGACAAAAATAACCATGGTATGTCCCAACAGTACCAGCATATAGCCTAAATATGATTTCTAACATGGATCACAACTCAATTTCTCTAATACATGGAGGATGCATGAATAACAACAAGATTTGATAACTACACAGTACCACGGAATCAACCAAGTCACAATTACCACGGTGCACGCCCACATGCCCGTCACTTAGCATGTGCGTCACCTCAACACCAACTACGTAACACGTAGTTCAAGGAATCATTCCCTCAGTACCAAGTTTAGAAGTGTTACTTACCTCAAATCGCACAAATCACAACTCCAACAACCCCTTGCCTCTCGAATCGGCCTCCGAGCGACTCGAATCTAGCCACAAACAACTTAATACAATCAATACAAGCTATAGAAATCAATTCCATACGATAAAGCTAAGTTCTTTTCCAAAGTTAAAAAGTCAACCCCGGGCTCACGTCTCGGAATCCAACAAAATTTACAATGTCCGAACAC
The DNA here is from genome assembly GCA_002018475.1 of Nicotiana obtusifolia. Lineage (NCBI taxonomy): Eukaryota > Viridiplantae > Streptophyta > Magnoliopsida > Solanales > Solanaceae > Nicotiana > Nicotiana obtusifolia. The sequence continues at coordinate 177,462 of MCJB01010110.1, read as the reverse complement.
CCATTCAATAACGAGTCCAACCATACAAAAATCATCCAATTCCGACCTCGAATCGCCTTTCAAATCCTCAATATATAGATTATGAAGTTTATACAATTTTTCCAAAATTTTCCAACCCAAAACACTAATTAAATGGTGAAAACAATGATAGATTCATGTATATGAACAGAATCCGAGTTAGAATCACTTCCCCTAATTAACTCCTCGAAAATCCCTTCAAGCATCGCCTAAAACCGAGGTCTGCAACTCAAAATATGAAATAATAACTCTAACCCTCGATTTGGATTTTTAAATCTGCTACCAAATGTTGCTCTTTGCGATTGCGGAAATCCCCTCGCGATTGCGAATAACAAAAATCACTGTTCTCCAAAATGGCCTACGTAAACGCGAAAACAAAGTCGCGAACACGATGCTTACCCGACCTGACCCTTCGCGAATGCGTGGGAACCTACGCGATCACATAGGCTTAAAGCCTAATGCTCCAGCAAACCACTCCTCTACACGAACACGTGAGCCATCTCGTGACCGTGATGACCTGAGACCTTAAAGCTTTGCGAACACATGCCTAGTATCACGAACACGATGAATAAATTCCAACTGCCAACAATAACTCTTCCCGATCACGCCCCTTTCTTAACGATCTCGTATTTTAGTCGCTTATTGCACTCCAATTTACTGCACTTCATTCGTTTTGAGCTTTAATCACTAGTGCTTTGTACTTATCGTGTGTTTTATGCCTTGTAGGAGTGACTTAGAGTAATGTAGATGTTATGGAATTAATTTGAGTGATTTGGAGCTTTGAAGTATGAGTAAAAGCCCAAGGGATTTAGCCGAGATCGCGTTTGGGGGTCAAAAATCACACCTAGCTATCAAAAAGCGAGGAAAATTCCGTACTCTGAGAAAACCTCACTAGTGCGGCGCGTTGGGCACCGCGACTGCCTATTTTCCCGCTGTCTGTCAGAAATCAACTCTCTGGATTTCCCCACTAATGCCCCACATGGCGCGCTTGCGAAATATTTATAGAGTGACAATCCTATTTTGGCTAGGAGAAGGTGGTTTCATTTAGGCTCGACCCTACTTTGTATAAATACATGGAAAAAATGTTATTTTTGGGACTTTTGACACATATTCGACCTAAGGAGGCTAAGGAGGAGTGGAGAAGCAAAAGAACAGGGAGTTCATCATTCAATCCTCACTCAAGACCCGAGTTTGGATCGTTTTACGTTTTCCTTTACTTTAAACATATTTGTGATGAATCACTCCATATCTATGGAGTAATTTCCTTTAGGGTTTGATGGATTTGGTGTATTGATGATTGTTTATGGATTATAACTCTTGTTTTTTAATGTATTGAAGAGTTTTTGGATGATTTAATTGTTGCATCTATATTCACTTGTTCATGTAATTGAGAGAGGCATAACTTGTGATATCTTTGCATTTTCTTGTGAGTTGAGTTCAATAATTCTTCTAGTAATCGAAAGAGGCTAGTTGAATTGTTGATTAAACTTAGTTAGGAGAATAATCGAAAGAGATTCTCCTAAAGACCAATCCACGACGCATTCTTGCATATCTTCACGTGCTTAAATTGGTTCATCTTGTGAGGTTAAGACTTAATCGAGAGGAGTTTTTGCTGAAAGTTTGAACTAATAATTAAGTGAATTCGAGAGACTCATTTAAACAGTAGAAGTGAATTATCTAGAGTTAGATCCCAAATAATTATCTTGCACCTATCCAATCAACCCTTATTTTTTCCCATTGATAACTTCCTTGCTTACATTTGTTGCGATAGTCATTAGTCAATAACTTTAGATTTTTAGTTAATTTTATTTATTAATCATATAAATCTCGATTGTTGATTCTCCTGGATGGCAATCAAACTAGAAACTAAGAAAATAGTTTTTAACTCCAATCCATGTGGATACGATATTATGCTATACTATCTTTGACTAACGAGCATAATTTAAGTGTGTGTTTCGAGCTCGTCATGTTCTCAATAAGTAACAGGATTAACCTTAGGCTGAAAGCCGTGACGAGCTTAGAAAGGTACAATCTAAATCCAGATAACAACAATACAGGTATAACAGAGAAATAACAGTAATAACTCTGAGAAGTCTCATAATCAGTTTGTACACAATGCAGAAATATAGACATGCTTTCAAGTTCAACAGTTTAAGCTCAACAATGATAAAATATGCCAAGTATAGCTAACATGAGGAATGTTATTCTATGTCTACATGTCAAATATGCATGTCACTTGTAATGGAACACATTGATAAATTCATATACTCACACTCTCGGAGTATTCAACCTCACTCAGAACGCTCAATCACTCAGCACTCTCAATCGAGCACTCTCAATCACTTAGCATTTGCACTCGACACTCAACGGTACCTGCATTCACTGCTGGTAAGTCAGACTCTGGAGGGGCGGATCCTGCCCAAATGCTAATATAAGCCAACATGGCATGCTGCGGCGTGCATTCTGTCCCATAATAATTAAATACAGCTTGCTACGGCGTGCAGCCCGATCCTATAAATATCACTTATAATCAGGCCCTCAGCCTCAACTCAGTCATCAATCACTCCAGTTTCTCGGGCTCACAAATCGCATGCCAATCAGCCCAAACAATGATACATGATGTAACAATAAGTCATAACAGAGGCTGGGATATGATATGCAAATGATGAATGTGACGGAGTACATAATTGCAATTTAAGCAAATAACTCAACAACAAAAATGACCACAGTGGGTTCCATCAGTACCAGCATATAGCCTAAACATGATTTCTAACATGGATCACATCTTAACACCAACTACATAACACATAGTTTAAAGGCGTTGCTTACCTCAAACCGCATAAATCACAACTCCAACAAGCCCTTGCCTAGCGAATCGGCCTCCGAACGACTCGAATTTAGCCACAAACAACTTAATACAATCAATACAAGCTACAGGAATTGATTCCATACGATAAAACTAAGTTCTTTAACTAAAGTCAAAAAGTCAAATCGCTTTTCAAATCCTCAAAATATAGCTTGTGAAGGTTTTACAATTTTTCCCAATTTTTCCAATCCAAAACACTAATTAAAAGGTAAAACATTGATAAATTCATGTATATTAACCAAATCCGAGTTAGAATTAGTTACCCCAATCAACTCTTTGAAAATCCCTTCAAGAATCCCCCAAAATAGAGGTCCACGACTCAAAATATGAAATATTAACTCTAACCCTCGATTTGGGTTTTTAAATTTGCTGCCCAAATGTTCCTCTTCGCGATCGCGGAAATCTCCTCGCAATCGTGAAGAACAAAAATCACTACCCTTCAAAGTGGCCTACATGAATGCAAAAATAAAACCGCGAACCCGATGCTTACACGACCTGACCCTTCGCGAACGCGTGCGAACCTACGCGATCGTATAGGCTTAAAGCCTGAAGCTCTAGCAGACCACTCCTCTACGCGAACGCGTCAACTATCTCACGACTGCGATGACCTAAGACCTCAAAGCTTCGCGAACGCATGCCTGGTATCGTGAATGTGATGAATAAATTGCAGCTGCCAACAATTACTCTTCGCGTTCGTGCCCCTTTCTTCGTGATCGGGAAGGAGGAAACCGGATATAGAAATCAGCAGTCCAACAAAGTCCAAAATAAAGCCGAACTTGATCCAAATCACACTTGAGGCCCCTGGGACCCCATCCAAACATACCAACAAGTCCTAAAACACGATACGAACTTATTCGAGGCCTCAAATCACATTAAACAACATCAAAAACACGGATCGCACCCCAATTCAAGCCTTATGAAACTAATGGATTTCCAACTTCTACAATCGATACCTAAACCAATCAAACCAACTCCATATGACCTCAAATTTTGTACACTAGTCATAAATGATACAACAGACCTATTTCAACTTCCGGAACCAAAATCTAAACCCTGTAACAACAAAATCAACTCTCGGTCAAACTTCTTAACTCTCCAAACTTCAACTTTTTCAAGTTTCGTCAATTCAAGCAAATCATCCACACAGACCTCCAAATCAATATCTGGACACGCTCTTATGTCCAAAATCACCATACGGAGCTTTCAGAACCATCAAAACTCTATTTCGGAGTTATTTACACATAAATAAACATCCGTCAACTCTTCCAACTTAAGCTTCCAACCTTGAGACTAAGTGTCCCAATTCATTTCAAAATATACTCGGAACCAAACCAACCACCCCCGCAGAGTCACATAATAACAAACGAATATAAAATAAGCAATAAATAAGGGAACGAGGCTACAATACTCAAAACGATCGGTCGGATCGTTACAATTTATTTTATATGTGCATTTATATTTGTACAGTTTATTTGTCGCCAAAGTGCCGAAACTTGTATGTTTATTATGCATACATAAAATTATAGTTTATCCAAAAAATTAATGAAATGCCTATTATTGAAAATAAATAGATAAACTGACTTTCGCTAATGCTAGAAGTTAGGGATTTACTTAAAGGTTGATCAATTATTCTATGAATAGTGAATATAATGATGTAAACAAATATTCTTTAGTCAAATATGTATTGTCTGTCCAAAAATGTTATATATGTCTGACTAAGAATATTTAATTGCCTATTAAAGATGAAATGTTATTTAAATTATGATAGTGTGTCGTAGTATTTACCCAAAGGAGAATCGTGATGTACTTTTATTGTTTTACTGAATCCATGTTGATTTGTGAGAATGTATTATCTATTTTGTAGTTATTCCCCTTCATTCGTATGCTTCGTCTGTTACTGTTTTAAATGGATTGAACTTCTTGGAATGGCATGAACAAGTCCAGTTCCATTTACATGTGATAGGCCTTGACTTGGCTATGCTGAATGATAAACCTACCGTTATTGGTACAAGCAGTGAGGATGAGAAGTCTTTCCATAAAGCATGGGAACGCTCTAATAGGCTGAGCCTTATGTCTATGCGAATAACTATTGCTAACAATATTAAGAGTACTATTCCACTGACAAAAAGAGCCAGAGAATTCCTGAGGTTTGTGGAAGAACATTTTCGTTCTGCAGATAAGTCTCTCGTAGGTACACTAATGGTTGAACTCATGACCAGGAAGTTTGATAGGTCATGAATTATGCAAAATCTTATCATCGAGATGACTAATATTGCAGCAAGACTTAAGACCTTGGGAATGAAAGTGGATGACCCTTCTTGGTTCAGTTTATTTTGAACTTGTTGCCTCCTGAGTATGGAGCTTTTCAAATTAACTATGACACTATTAAGGATAAGTGAAATGTTAGTGAATTGTCCAGTATGCTTACTCAAGTGGAGTCAAGACTTAAGAAACACGTGAGTCATTCAATTAATCTTATGGTTCAAGGAGCTGGTAAAAGAACTTAGAGTGAAGTCCAACAAGTTCAAGAAGAAGAAAGCACCCGCTAAAGCTTCACAGGATTCTAAGAAGGAACATAAGGCAGATATGTGTCATTTCTATAATAATGAAGGACGCTATCAGAAAGATTGCCTGAAACGTAAAGCTTAGTTCAAAAAGAAAGGTACAATTAGTGCTTTTATATGTTTCGAATCAAATTTAGTAGAAGTTCCTAATAATACTTGGTGGCTTGATTCTGGTGCAACTACTCATGTATCTACTACGTTGCAGGGATTCCTTGCAATCCAAACTACAAATCCAAATAAGAATTTCTTGTTCATGAAAAAACGTATGAAACTCCAATAAGGCATAAGGACTTATTGTTTGATCGTGGAGACTAGACGTCACCTTGATCTATTACAGACTCTTTATGTACCTTCAGTTTCTAGAAATTTGCTCTCTGAAGAATTGATGTTTCTGGAATTGATTTAAAGTTTAGAAATTGATGTTTCAATTTATATAAGAATGTTAATTTTTTATGGTTTTGGTATTCTTAGTGATAGTTTATATAAATTAAAACTCGATATTAATTTTTCTGGATCTCTTCTTACTTTTCAACATAATATTGGAATTAAACGTAGTTCACTATATGAAAGTTCTGCTTACTTGTGGCATAGACGTTTGGGTCATATATCCAAAAAAGTTAAAAAAATTAGTAAAGAATGAGATTTTTTTGAATCTAAATTTTACTGATCTTAATATATGTTTGGATTGCATTAAGGGAAAGCAAACCAAGCATAGTAAGAAAGGTGATACAAGAAGCACCCAGCTTCTTGATTTGTGGACCCTTTAATCTTCCATCATCTGGTGGAGAAAAATATTTTATCACTTCTATCGATGACTTTTCATGTTATGGATACATCTATCTGCTAAAAGAAAAATCTCAAGCAACAGATGCTCTCAAGGTGTTTGTTAATAAGGTTGAAAGGCAATTAGATAAAAATGTTAAAATCATTTGGTCAAATATAGGTGGTGAATAGCATAGAAAATATAATGAATCAGGACAATGTCTAGGTCCATTCGCAAGGTTCCTAGAGGAACGTGACATATGTGCACATTATACTATGCCAGGAACATCTTATTAAGATGGTATTACAGAAAGGCGTAATCGAACACTTATAGATATGGTTAGGAGCATGATGAGTAATTCATGTCATGACCCCAAAATCCCACCCTAAGAATCATGATGGCACACAGTCTCTAAGACTAGGTAAGCCTAGCACATGCTTAGAATTAATAGAAATAAATAACTTAACAATTAAAAACTAAACTGATAAATGAGATAACGTAGCTAAAATCGAACAATAGTTATACAACCCCAAAACTGGTGGTACAACGTCACAAGCTCTACTGAGAGTAACTAGGAATCTCTAAATACAATACTGTATTTGGAATGAAAATAAACAGTAGTAAAGATAATATCAGAAGGTGAGTCTGAGGCTTGCGAGCGTCAAATAGGTATACCTTGAAGTCTCCGCAATGTCAGAATCAACTCACTAGCGTCCGGCACAGCCAGAGGCGCGTAGATCTGCACAAAAATATGCAGAAGTGTAGTATGAATACACAACAACGGTACCCAGTAAGTATCAAGACTAACCTTGATGGGGTAGTGACGAGGTACAAGTCAAGAAACTTAGTAGACATGAAAGCATGGTGCAGAATATTAATATAAAGCTAACAACAGAAAGTTAAAGCAATAAATGAAAACACAGAGTAAAAATGTAATAAAACAACAAAATCATCAAAGACATAGTTAAATACAAGTGAAATAATTTATGGAAAGCAATAACAATTAAAATAATTAAGTCGTTCCAACCAGAATGTACAACAAGAATTATCCTGAGGTAGCACACCTCATAATCACAATTCACGTGCCACAAATCACAAGTCTTCCTTATAACGCCACATGAGTGTCATGCCCCGACCTCGGAGAGTGCAACCGACGCTCAACCGAGATAACCCGGCCGAGCAAGCCTGATAGATTTCCTTCTACCCAACTCACCCATAAATAAAGAGAAGGTGAACTTCATTAATTAACACCAAGTGGGTTCATGAACAACATTAATTCCATCACCATTAGTTACTTCTTTTATAAAGTCTCAAATTACATACACTTTCATAGTTGAAGTGGAATATGTAATACACATATGACATTACTATCTTGACCTTCCCAATACCAATACACAACCCACACCATGTCTACGAAGCCTCTAATAGATACAAAAGAGTACAATGATAGTGCCGACAACAAAGCTCCGGCTATACCTCAAAACATAATACACATACAACAAAAGATGCACGTCTCCGAAATGAAGTGGGGCTCACCAAGCCAACCGAGAAGAGAGTGCATCGCTATCACAAGTCAATGCCCTCTGCTGTGGAACCACCTGCATCTATTAATGATGCAGCGCCTACGGAAACAGGGACGTCAGTACATGTCGAATAGTACTAGTATGAAAATCAAACATCTATGCAAGGGTAACAATAGAAGGCTTAGTTAGCCGTTAAAGCCATAGAAAATTTATTAAGAGCTTTCAATAAAATTTATAAATTCTTAAGTCGAGGATCCTCTACAACTACGTTTACACAAAGCGGCCCTGCCGCTTCACCCCAATATATGTGGGTGGAGGTGCAATCACAATACCAGAAACTCTACATAGAGAAGCCCTGCCACCTCATCCCAATGTATGCAGGTAGGGGTGTATTCACAATACCACAAACTCTACACAAAGTGGCCCTGCTACCTCACCCTAATATATGCGGGTGGACGTGCAGTCACAATACCAGAAACTCTACACAAAGCGGCCCTGCCGCCTCACCCCAACGTATGCGGGTGGAGGTGCATTCACAATGCCGCACTTCGGATTCCCAAAACGCTAATAGTTTGTACAAAAGAGTCCATTTTCAAATTAACCATTTGGCACCTTTGGCCTTAGCAAGTGTAAGTTCATAAAGTTTCATCATATGAGAAATAAGTGTTTAATCACATTGATTTCATAGAAGGTCTTCTTCCCAAAAGGAGTATAACATAATTAAGTCAAAAATAAAGAATCATTAACACACGAGGGTTCTAACGCGTTATGCAAATCGAAAATCAATTTTACTAGTTTGAATACCCCACATCAATAGCGTTCCATATTCGAACTTCACGCGATGGAGTTTTGTAAGAACAAGGGAATTCCAATACTAGAAAAAGAGTTTAATCTTCATACCTCGCTTTGAACTTTCCTTAATTCACTACACAGTTCCGAAAATCCAGCAACTTCGATCTATTTAGAGACAAAGTAAAATTGAACACAAATTAGGAGGGAGATCATGGTTCCAACTCATTTGAGCATTTTATCAAACACTAGGTAGGTATTATGAGTTCAAGGTCCTCCTATGGTGGATTCCTCCATTTCACTATCCAAAGACTACCCAATTGAGCTCAACAATCTTTCCACAACCCTAGATAATACATGCATGCAAATTGAACAACTCCCACACCCAATAATTGCTTGGCTTATTACCTATTTTCAGTTAAATCTCGAAATTGAAGGCTAGGACTAGAATCTTACCTTTATGGGTTAAAGACCTTGTGAGTTACCCTTGTGAAATCTTCAAGGCTTGAGCAAAGATTGATCAACAATGACTTACAAATTCCTTTTCACTCTGGACCACCTTCCTTTCTCTAAAAGATAAGTCTGAACCTTCTAAAATGAACCCTAAGATTGTTTTTTAAGAATGTGGTCGGGCTTATAAAACCAGAAAAATGAAGCCACGATGCAGATCTGTGGTTGCATATGCGACCGCATAACGCTTATGTGGTCCACAGAAAGGACCGCATAATGGTCCTCCAGAACTGGGCACTTCTACCTCACTCTACGACTGGTCTGCGGTCCGTATACCTATTCTGCGTTCGCATAATGCGCCGCAGAACTTTCCTCCAAAACTTTTTGAGTTGGGTCTGCGATGGGTTATGCGGCCGCATAATGGTCCAAAAATTTTCCCAAGTTTCTGCTTCAATCTGCAGAAAATCTGTCGTCCGCAGATCAGTTCTGCGATCGCAGAAACGCCCTACACTTCCCAAAATTTTCTTCAACTCCCCAACGCACTGTTCAATCCAAAAAGTCCAAACTGCGTCATAAGTCTACTTCGGCACCAGGAAACCCCGGGTTTTAGGTAAAATTTTACGGGGCCTTACAATGAGCCGTACATTTATTTTAAAAATATTTTTCCCGAAATAGCTTCACGCGCTTTAGCTCCCTTATCTCGTCTTGGATGCTTCAAAATAAAGTAATTCTCCTTACTAGCAACACGCCTATAAAACTCCCTTATCTCGCCGCATGCGCATCAATATCACCACCTTTATGTCGCTGCATGCGCATCTCATTACAACACAATAACCAACTCGCATCACACGTGCCCATATGCCACAATATTGTCAAAAAAAAATACCTTATCACAACAATTCATAGCCCTCGGCTCGACAACAACGTGTACAAGAACCTCAATAACAACTAATGAAACGAGAAATAACTCAACAATGAAAGATATTCCATATAACAACAACTTCAATTAAAAGCATGTCACCAGACCTTAATAACTACAAAATGAAATGAGAAATAACTCAACAATAAAAGATAATCCATATAACAAATACAACTTCAATTAAAGCATGTTAATAACCCTCAATAACTACAAAATGAAATGGGAAATAACTCAACAATGAATGTTATTCTATATAACTGCAACTTCAACTAAAAGCATGTTAATAGCCTGAGAGTCTAAACCGGTCAATTACTACATATAAGCTCGTGTACACACTTGTCACCTTATGTACACGTCTTTCACATAATTCAAATAATGCAAGTAGATAAAATCCTATGGGGTAGTTTCCCTCGCACAAAGTTAGGCAAGATACTTACTTCAAACAAGCTAATTCAATCCACTGCCCTTCCCGCGCAAAACCACTTTCAGACGGCTCGAATCTAGCCAAAATAACTTAATATCATAAATAAAATCCATAGGAATTGATTCCGTAATAAAGCTTCGATCTTTAATGAAATAAAAAATTCAACCCAAAAAGTCAATCCCAAGTCCGCACCTTGGAACCCGACTAAACTCACAAATTCCAAACACCCATTATGATACAAGTCCAAGCTTACCAAAATCATTCAATTTCGACCTCACATTGGCTTTCAAAACATCAATTTATATTTTAGAAATGTTTTCACAAAGATCCCCAATTTTTCCAATTCACATCACTAATCAAACACTAAAATCGAGGTTGAATCATTAAATAATAACAAATCCGAGTGTAAAGCACTTACTCCAAACAAAATCATGAAAATCTTCTCCAAAATCGTCCAAAACCGATCTCTCTAACCCAAAGTGTGAAAAGTGAAATTAAACCCTCGTCCAAGTTATATTTTGCCCAGTGATTCCGCATCTGCGGTCACTTAACGCATCTGTGCTTCCCCATTTGCAATTAATATATTGCATCTGCGATCCCCCCTCAACACGAGGACTTCTGCTTTTGCGGTCCAAACAATGCACTTGCAGACCGTCTTCTGCGTCCACTAGCGCATGTGCGTTCTCGCTTCTGTGCAACTCGTCCGCATCTGCGAAAACATCTGAGCTCAAACAACATTTCTTATGCGGTCAAATGTCCTCACCTGCAGACCTAACTACCACCTACCCAACTTCGCTTCTACGGCTCCATGTCTGCATTTGCGGATTCGCACCTGCGGCAGTTTAACCAAGTCCAAGAGTGATCCGAAAATAATCCGAAAATACACGCGAGGGACCCCGGACCCCTCAAACATACCAACAAGTCCTAAAATTTAACACTAACCTACTCGGGTCCTCAAATCAAACCAAACAACATTAAAACTATGAATCACACCTCAATTCAAGCCTAATGAACTATTCCAAGTTTCCAAACTCAAAACTTACGCCGAACAAGACGAAACAACTCTGAATGACCTCAAATTTTGCATGCAAGTCCCAAATAACATAAAGGACCTGTACCAACTCCCGAAATCACAATCCAAATCCAATATCAATAAAGTTAATCCTCGATCAAACCTATCATCCTTCCAAACCTTTAACTTTTCAACTTTTGCCAATTCAAGCCAAAATGACTTACAAGCCTCTAAATCCAAATCGGACATACGACTTAGTCTATTGAAATCATCCAAATACCACTCTGGGGTCGTCTATACAAAAGTCAAACTACGGTCCACTCTTACAACTTAAGCCTTCAACCAGGGGACTAAGTGTCCCAGATCAACCTAACACTCTCCCGAAATCACACCAACCAACCCCCCAAGTCACATAACCATAAATACACATATGTAAATTATCAAATAGGGGAATCTGGGCTAAAATACTCAAAATGACCGGTCGGGTTGTTACATTCTCCCCTTCTTAAACAAATGTTCATCCTTGAACGAGTATAGTGACATACCTGAAGTGCCAAAACAGTGAGGAAAATGGCTACTCATATCATGCTCGGTCTACCAAGAAGCCTCCTTGACTGGTTGACCTCTCCATTGAACCATCACTGAAGCAATGTTCTTTGACCTTAACTTCTGGACCTATCTGTCCAGAATAGCCATCGGCTCCTCAACATAGGCCAAATACTTGTCCAATTGGATTGAGCTAAAATCTAATACTTGCGAATGATTACCAATAATACTTCCGGAGCATGGAAACATAAAACACAAACTGCACCCCCGGTAAATTGGGTGGTAATACAAGTCATTAGGCCACCTCGCCAACTCTCTCAAGAATCGCAAAAGGACCAATATACCGAGGGCTCAACTTGTGCTTCTTCCTGAACCTCATCACACCCTTCATGAGTGAAACTCTGTGTAGGACCCTCTCCTTCACCATAAATGCCATCTCACAATCCCTCAGATCAGCATAACTCTTCTACCTGGATTGCGTTGTGCGAAGACAATCCTGAATCAACTTCACCTTCTCCAAAGCATCTCCAACCAAATCAGTGCCCAACAACCTAGACTCTCCAGGCTCAAAACATCCCACCGAAGAACAACATCGCTTTTCATATAAGGCCTCGTAAAGAGCCATATGGATGCTCGACTGATAGTTATTATTATAGGCGAACTTTGCTAGTAGTATAAACTGATCCCATGAACCTCCAAATCAATAACACAAGAACGTAGCATGTCCTCTAAGATCTGAATAGTGCGCTTAGGCTGCATGTCCATCTGGGGATGAAATGTCGTACTCAGCTTGACATGAGTGCCCAACTCATGCTGCATGACTCTCCAAATATGTGATATGAACTGCATGCCTCAATCGGATACAATAGACACCGGCAAACCTTGAAGACAAATAATATCACAAATATAAATCCCAACCAGCTTGTAAAGACCCGACCAGTCGTTTTACTTTCTAGATCCCCGCTCTCCTAACTAAGACTCTCCGTATGTGCTTTTACTATTTTATGACTTGCGGGGATGATTGGTTTGGGTTTGGAAGGGTTCGGGTTGAAATCAGAATACTTAGTTCCTTATTAGTGGCCTAAGATGACCAGATTGACTTGAGTCAACATTTTGAGTAAACGACCTCAAAAATAGGATTTGATGGTTTCAATAAGTTTGTATGATGATTTTGGACTTGGGCGTGTGTTCGGATCGAGATTTTAGTGATCCGGGAGCATTTCGGCGCTTAATGCTGAAAGTTGGCACATTGAAGGTTTTCAAGTTCTTCAAATTTAGTTTGAAGTAGGATTTGATATTATCGAGGTCCGTTGGGGTTCCGAGTTTTCGAATACGTCCGTGTAGTGATTTATGACTTGTACGCAAAATTTGGTGTCATACCGAGTTGTCTAAGTAAGATTCGACGAGTTCGGAGCTAGTTGAAAAGTGTAAAGTTCATAAGTTGATTTAATTTGGTTTTGGAGTGCAATTATTAGGTTCAATGTTGTTTTACATGTTCCGAGGGTTCAAAAGGTCCGTATTATGTTTATTGACTTGTTGGTTAGTTGGACGGGGTCTTGAGTTGCTCGGGTGAATTTCGGATCACCGGAGCTAAGTTTGAAATTATGCTATTGTTGGTTTCGGTTTCGTTCTTCGCGAATATGGTGGTGGTTTCGCGTTAGCGGAAAAAGAATTGGGGGGGGGGAGCATTTTTCTCTTCGCATTCTTGATCAGCAGGTCGCATTCGCGAAGGTCTGGAACCGGTAGTCTTCACGTTCATGTAGACAGGCCCGTGTTCATGTAGAAGAAATGGGCTTGGGGTGGGTCAGCCACCTTTTCTCTTTGCACTCGCAAAGGGCTGACCGCATTCGCAAAGCTCAGGCTTGGAAAGCCTTCGTGATCGCGTGTCTTCCCTCACATTCGTGATGAAGACTTCCTTGGCCTAGGCACGCGTTGCCTTCGCTATCGCAAGGTTTCTTCCATGACTGTGTGGCACCAATTTGAGGCTTTTAGTGTGAATTGTAGACCGAGAAGAGGATTTGGAAATGAGGTAAGTCTCTTGACTAACCCTGTAAGAGGGAATTATCCCCGAAGGTGTTATAAATGGTTATCTGCCAATAATTATGGGTGCTATGTGTGCATGATGTGACGAGAGTCCGTACGTAGCTAAAATCATGCTTATGTCCGGGTAGATTTAGGACTCTACCATGTATTACTTGTATTATTTGTACCCAACTTGTTACTTTAATTACCTAAATTTATAATTGAAATTGTAAAAGGGATTTATAAAGAGTGAGCTTCATTACTTTGAGTTTTGGCGGAATACTTGATTGTTAGCAGAATTCATGCCATCTTTGAGTATTATTCTTATATAGTAGCATTAATCGGAGTTTGTAGAGTATTCTCTATTCTTGTAGATCAGGCCGGACGCCTCAGCAGTATAATAGATGCATCTATGGTTCTAGCCGATCGACCCTTAGCAGTGTATACACTATTCTAGATCGGGCCGCATGACCTCGGCATAAATCGTGCGTGATATTACTTAGAGTCCGATTATACTTGATATTCTTCTTGATCTGAGAATAGGAAATTACTTGGTGGTTCTTATGTGATAAATACTTGGCCTGTGATAGTTGGAGACTTTAAATCAATATTATTTTTAATAATTATAAATTTCTATTTCTTATCTCACTATTATTGCTGTATTTCATGCCTACTTATGATTTCTATATTTTATTTATTGACCCTTAGTAAGTGTCGATGTCGACCCTTCGTCACTACTTCTTTGAGGTTAGACTAGATACTTACTAGGTACATGTTGTTTATGTACTCATGCTACACTTCTCCATTAATCATGCAGGATCTGAGGAAGGTGCATCTGGTGGCCAGTCAGGCGCGTACCCCCGCTACCCGGAGACTTAGTGGTGAGCTGCTCCCTATGCTCCGTTCTGCAGCACCCAGAGTCTCTTCCTTGTTGTATTTATTTTTATGTATCTTACTCCAGACAGTAGTATAGGAGGTTTTGTATATTCTACTAGTTTGCTCGTGCACTTGTGATATTGAGTTTTGGGAAATTCTAGTCGGTATTCCATGGTTTTTTGATTATTAAATTCACTACTTCACTCTTTCATTTATTTCATGCTTTACATTATTAAAATAAACAATTAAATGGATAGTTCATCATTGTCTTGCCTAGCAGCGACGTTGGGTGCCATCACGGCCTATAGTGGGAATTGGGTCATGATAGCTTTGTATCAGAGCCAAGTTCAATAGGTCTCACAAGTCATGAGTGGGCCTAATAGAGTTGATCGGTGCGAAGACGTCCGTACTTATCTTCGAGAGGCTATAGGATGTTAGGAAACTTGTCTTTCTTCATCTCCTATCGTGCAATTGATGCTGAGTTAAGGGAGGGATCCAACTTCTGCTAGAGGACGAGGGCATCCTAGAGTTGCTCCTGTTGTGCCACAAGTGGATCTAGTGGAGGATCTTGTTATTGAGGTGCAGGATGAGGTACCTACAGCTGAACCGGCCCCGATAGATTTCATATCTGTTTGGGATTTCAGGAGGTCATGGACCGTTTGCTGCTGTTCATGGACACTATGACGCAAGCTGGTTTATTTCCAACGGACCCAGCCACATCTCGGGCGGGAGGGGGAGCAGACACCCCTACTCCTCAGGCTCCAGGGCATGCTGCTACTGTATATCATACCCAGGTGCACTACCTGCGGGCGAGGCTCAACCAGTTGTAGCGGCTATACTAGAGCCCAGACAGCCATGACCGGCGAGCCGAAAAAGCTATTGGATAGATGGACCAGGCTACATCCTCCTGTCTTTGGCGGTGAGCGACATGAGGACCCCCAGAACTTCATCAATCTCATTGCAGGTACATACTGCATAACATGAACGTATTAGAGTCCTATTGGGTGGACTTCACCACATTTCAGTTGGAGGGTAGGGCCCGTAGATAGTGGCAGTCCTATCTTCTCAGCAGACCATCATGTTCTCCTCCCTTGACTTGGGACTAGTTCACACGTCTCTTTCTGGATAGATATATTCCACCCTCTCAGAGGGAAGAGTTATGACGTCAGTTCGAGTGGCTCCAGCAGGGTCAGATGTTTGTGACTGATTATGATACGAGATTCTCTACGTTGTCTCGCCATGCACTTATGATACTCCCCACCGATGCAGAGAGATTCAGGAGGTTTATTGCGGGGTTGCACTATGGTATCCAGGTTACTATGGCTTGAGAGATTGAGATGGGGACTCCTTACAAGAAGGTTGTGGAGATAGCTCGGAGGATCGAGGGTATCTATCAGCAGGGCTGAGAGCATCCGCCGAGGACAAGTGGCCTCGATATTCTGGAGGGTTCAGTGGTGCTCCGTCTGGGGTAGAGGTTAGTTTGTGAGGGGCCAGTCTAGCAGGCCCACGTATTCAGTACCAACCCCTTCTTGGAGTGCTCCAGTGCAGCCCTATTTCAGCGCCATTCCAGAGACTCCTACTGTCCACCGACTATTTAAGGTTCTTCTAGTGGGTGTTTAGGTCCTTAGGGTCAAACTCAGGGACAGTCATCTTCCGCACCTAGAGGTTGCTATGATTGTGAGGAGCTTGGTCATGTGAGGAGATTCTGCCCCAAGCTTCGGGGCAAGGTAGTACAGCAAGACCATCAGCCCATGATCACCACACCAGCTGCCGCACCAGCCGTCCAGCCGACTAGAGGCGGAGGACATGTGGGTGGGGGTCTCCCTAGAGGTGGAGGCCAGTCAGGTGGCGCTCCAGCTAGGTTCTATGCTTTCCCAGCCAGACCAGATGCAGTAGCCTCCAATTCCGTGATCACATGTATTATTTTTCTCTGTGGTAGGGATGCTTCAGTACTATTTGATCCAGGGTCTACATATTCCATGTTTCATCTCTATTTTCTCATAATTTGGGTGTATCTCTTGAGTCCTTGGGTGCTTCGGTATATGTGTCCAAGCTAGTGGACGATTCTGTTATTGTGGATCAGATTTACTAGTTATGTATTGTGACTTTCTGTGGCTATGAGAGCAAATTGGATCTTTTGTTGCTCGACATGAATGACTTTGAGGTGATCCTAGGCATGGAGTAGATGTCTCCGTATCATTGTCTTCATTGATGACATATTGATCTACTCGCATCGTTTGGTGGAGAACGAGCAGCATTTGAGAGTTGTGCTTCAAACCTTGCGGGAACAAAAGCTATATGCTAAGTTCTCCAAGTGCGAGTTTTGGTTAGATTCTGTGGCATTCTTGGGACATGTCATAACAGGTGAGGGTATCAAGGTAGATCCCAGGAAGAATGAGGCAGTACAGAGTTGGCCTCTTCCTACCACAGCTACCGAGATTAGGAGTTTCTTGGAGTTAGCAGGTTATTATCGTCGGTTTGTGGAGGGCTTCTCATCCATTGCAGCACCTCTAACTAGATTGACCTAGAAAGATGCTCACGTTCAGATGGTCCAATGATTGCAATGCGAGCTTTTGGAAGCTCAATACCGAATTGACTACAACACTGGTGTTAGTGTTGCCTTCCGGTTCAGGGATATATGTTGTATATTGCGACGCTTCATGCGTTGGCATGGGTTGTGTGTTGATGCAGGAGGGGCGAGTACTGCATATGCTTCATGTCAGCTAAAGCCCCATGAGAAGAATTACCCTGTACATGATTTGAAGTTTGCCACAATAGTTCATGCTCTCAAGATCTGGAGGCATTATCTTTATGGGGAGTCCTATAAGGTTTACACTAATCGTCGTTGCTTGCAGCATTTGTTTAAGCAGAGGGATCTAAATTTGAGGCAGCACATGAGGCTTGAGTTATTAAAGGACTATGATATTATCGTCCTTTACCATCTTGGTAGGGTGAGTGTGGTTGCGGATGCCTTGAGCAGAAAGGTCGAGAGTATGGGTAGTTTGGCATTCATTTCAGCTGAGGAGAAGCCATTGGCTTTGGAAATTCAGTCGTTGGCTAAGTGACTTGTGAGGTTGGATATTTCAGATCCTGTCGAGTTCTTGCATGTGTTGTGGCTCAGTATTTATTATTTGAGCAGATCAAGACTCGTTAGTATGATGATCCGCACTTGTTGGTTCTTAGGGAGATGGTACTACAGGGTGGTGCCAAGGAGGTTACTATCAGTGAGGATGGTATTTTGCGAATCCAGGGTTGCCTATGTATTCCTAATGTTGATGGCTTGAGGTAGAAAATTCTAGAAGAGGCACACAATTTTCGGTATTCTATTCATCTAGGTGCTACGAAGATGTATCATGACCTGAGGTAGCATTATTGGTGGCGGAAATGAAGAAGGACATAGTTGAGTATGTAGCGAGATGCCTAAATTGCCAGCAGGTTAAGTAAGAGCACCAGAGGCCAGGTGGCCTACTTTAGTAGATGGTTATATCGGAGTGGAAAAGGGACCACATTACTATGAACTTCGTAGTTGGGCTGCCGTGGACGTTAAGGAAGTTTGATGCCATTTGGGTCATTGACGACATGCTGACCAAGTCGGCGCACTTTATGCCAGTGATGACTACGTACTATTCAGCAATATTGGCCTAGATATAGATTTAAGAGATTGTCCAGTTGCATGGTGTGCCTGTTTCCATCATTTCAGATAGAGGCCCTCAGTTCACTTTGCATTTCTGGAGAGCAGTACAGAGCGAGTTGGGTACCCAGGTAGAGCTCAACACAACCTTCCATTCGCAGACCAATAGGCAGTCGGAGTGGACAGTTCAGATTCTAGAGGATATGCTTCGAGTGTGTGTGATTGACTTTGGAGGGAAATGGGATCGATTGTTGCCTTTGGCTAAGTTTGCTAATAACAATAGTTATCAATACAATATCGAGATGGCTCCATTTGAGGCTTTATATAATCGGTGATGTCGTTTTTCCATCAGATGGTTTGAGGCCGGCAAGGCTAGGTTATATGGCACTGATTTAGTGAAAGATATCTTGGAGAAGGTAAAGTTGATTCAGGAGCGACTTCGCACAGCACATTCCAGACAGAAGAGTTATGCAGATCAGAAGGCACGTGGTTTATCATTCATGGTGGGCAAGAAGGTTCTCTTCAAAGTCTCACCAATGAAAGGTATCATGAGGTTCAGGAAGAAGGTAAGCTGAGCCCAAGGTTTACTGGCCCATTTAAGGTGTTGAGGCGAGTTAGGGAGGTTGCTTTTAAGCTTGATTTGCCTCCCGGTCTACCAGGAGCTCATCCGATTTTCCATGTGTCAATGCTCCGGAAGTACCATGCCAACATGTCATATGTGTTAGATTACATCACGGTTTAGCTAGATGAGAGCTTGGGTTATGAGGACGAGCTAGTTGCCATTGTTGACAAGAAGGTTTGCTAGTTGAGGTCTAAGAAGATTTTGGCGGTAAAGGTCAAATGGAGGGTTCAACCAGTCGAGGAGATGACTTGGGAGACCTAGGAGGACATGCGGAGAAAATATCCACACTTATTCAGCACCCCATGTATGATTCTAGACTCATTCGAGGAAGAACGTTTGTTTAAGAGGCGGAGAATGTAACGACCCAACAAGTCGCTTTGCTTTCTAGGTCCCCATTCCCCTAATTAAGACTCCTTTTATGTGCTTTTACTATTTTATGACTTTGGGGGATGATTGGTTTGGGTTTGGAAAGGGTTCGGGTTGAAATCGCAACACTTGGTTCCTTAATGTGGCCTAAGATGGCCAAGTTTGACTTGAGCCAACATTTTGAGTAAACAACCTTTGAACCGGGATTTGATGGTTCTAATATATTCCTATGATGATTTTGGACTTAGGCGTGTGTTCGGATCGAGTTTCGGGTGATCCAAGAGGGTTTTGACGCTTAATGTTGAAAGTAGGCGCATTGAAGATTTTCAAATTCTTTAAATTTGGTTTGAAGTAGACTTTTGTGTTATTCAGGTCAGTTTGGGATTCCAAGCTTGGGAATAGGTCTGTATGGTGATTTATGACTTGTACACAAAATTTGGTGTCATTTCAAGTTGTCAAAGTAAGATTTGACGCGTTCGGAGCTAGTTGAAAAGTTTTGAAGTTCATAAGTTGATTTAATTTGGTTTTGGGGTGCGATTCTTATTTTTAATGTTGTTTTACGTGTTCCGGAGGTTCGAGAAGGTCCGTATTATGTTTATGTACTTCTTGGTGAAATTGAAGGAAGTTCCGGGTGGCTCGGCTGAATTTCATACCACTCGGAGCTAAGTCTGAAATTCATCTATTGTTGGTTCTGATTCCTTCTTCCCGAACGCGGAGAAAGAATCGGGGGACTGGGCATTTTGCTCTTCACATTCTTGATCAACATGACACATTCGTGAAAGTCTAGGACCGATAGTCTTCGTGTTCGCATAGACAGGCCCGCGTTCACATAGAAGAAAGGGACCTGGGGTGGGTCAGCCGCCTTTGCTCTTCACGTTCGAGAAGGGCTAACCACGTTCATGATACTCAGGCTGGCAAGCCTTCGCGATCGCATGTCTTCCCTCGCATTCGCGATGAAGACTTCCGAGATCCGGGCAAGCTTTGCCTTCCCGATCGCGAGGCTTCTTCCGCGATCGTAAAAAAGGATCACTGGGAAGTGTCTGGATTTAAAGTCCGGACTTAGGCTTATTTTTCCCATTTCCCATTGGGTTGGCCGAATTTGGAGCTTCTCGGAGAGGGGTTTTCATCAAGCACCATAAAGTGAGTGATTTCTACCTAATTTAAGTTAAATACATAGATTATGGGTAGATTTTAACATGTAAAATGTGCAAATTTTAGGAGTTTGTTGAAAAACCTAGATTTTGATAAAAATGGGATTAGACCACGAAAATGATTATGGAATTGTGTAGAAATTATATATTTGCATTTGTGAGGTAATAGGTAACATTTATTTACGAAACTTTCCGGAATCCAGGCACGTGCGGGGACGAATTTTTGGAATCTTCCAATTTGAGTTGGGCAATTACACTAATAGTTAAATTATAAACTTTTGAGCATATATTGATTAGCTTGTACAATATTTGGCTAGTTTCGGATTGCGTGGAACTAGTTTTTGGCTTTTAATGTGAATTGCGGACCTGAAACAGGACTTGGACTCTTATCTAACCTTATAAGAGAGAATTATCCTTGTAGGTGTTATAAATGGTTATTTTGCAATAATTGTGGGTGCTATGTACGCACAATGTGATGAGAGTCCGTACGTAGCTAAAATAATGCTTATGTCCAAGTAGTTTTAGGACTCTACCACGTATTACTTGTATTATTTGTACCCAGCTTGTTAGTTTAGTTACCTAAGTTTATAATTGAAATTGGATAAAGGATTTGTAAAGAGTGAGCTTCATTATTTTGAGTTTTGGCGGAATACATGATTGTTAGCGGAATTCACGCCTTCATTGAGTATTATTCTTATGTAGTAGCTGCTAATAGGAATTTGTAGAGAATTATCTATTCCCGTGGATCGGGCCGAACGCCTCGGCATTATAATAGATGTATCTATGGTTCACGCCAGTCGACCCTCGGCAGTGTACACACTATTCTGGATCGGGCCGTACGACCTTGCATAAATCATGAGTGATATTGCTTGGAATCTGATTATACTTGATATTTGTTCTTGATCTAAGGCTAGGAAATTACTTGGTGGTTCTTATGTGTTAAATACTTGGCCTGTGCTAGTTGGAGACTTTAAATTAATATTAATTTTAAGAATTATAAATTTTTGTTTCTTATCTCACTATTATTGTTGTATTTCATGCCTACTTATGATTTCTATATTTTATTTATTGAACCTTAGTAAGTGTCGATGTCGACCCCTCGTAATTACTTCTTCGAGGCTAAACTAGATACTTACTACGTACATGTTGTTTATGTACCCACCCTACACCTCTGCACTAATCGTGCAGGATCTGAAGCAGGTGCATCTGCTGGCCAGTATGGCGCGTACCCCCGCTGCCCAGAGACTTAGTAGTGAGCTGCACCTTATGCTTTGTTCTGCAGCACCTAGAGTCTCTTCTTTGTTGTAAATATTTTTCTGTCTATCTTTCTTGAGAATGTAGTATAGGAGGTTTTGTATATTCTACTAGTTTGCTCTTGCACTTATGACACCGGATTTTGGGTAATTCTAGTAGGTATTTCATGGTTTTTGATTATTAAATTCACTACTTCACTCTTTCGTTTATTTCATGCTCTACATCATTACAATCACCTACTGATTGTTTTCTTATTAAATAAAATCACTTAAATTTATTAAATGAACAATTAAATGGATAGTTCATCATTAGCTTGCGTAGCGGTAACGTTTGACGCCATCACGACCTAATTAGTGGGAATTGGGTCGTGAGAAAGCTGCTCTAAAGAGTAGGTAGTCAACATCGAAATGAAGTGTGTACACTTGGTCAACCTGTCCACAATGACCCACACTGCATTGAATTTCCTCAAGGTCCGTGGA
This sequence comes from Nicotiana obtusifolia, assembly GCA_002018475.1. Taxonomy (NCBI): domain Eukaryota; kingdom Viridiplantae; phylum Streptophyta; class Magnoliopsida; order Solanales; family Solanaceae; genus Nicotiana; species Nicotiana obtusifolia. The sequence continues at coordinate 155,187 of MCJB01010110.1, read as the reverse complement.
AGTCCAACTACAAAATCCATGATGATACGCTCCCACTTCCACTCTGGAATATCAAGCCTCAGAAGCAAATCACTCAATCTCTGATCCTCGTACTTCACCTGCTGGCAGTTCAAACACCGACTCACATACTCTACAATATCTTTCTTCATTCTCCTCCACCAATAGTGCTACCTTAAATCCCGATACATCTTTGTGGCACCCAGATGGATGGGATACCGCGAACTATGGGCCTCCTCAAGAATCATCTCCCGCAACCCATCTACATTGGGCACACAAATCCCACCCTACATCTTTAATACCCCATCATCGCCAATAGTAACCTCCCTAGCATCACTGTGCAGCACCGTGTCCTTAAGGACAAGCAAGTGGGGATCATCATATTGACATGCCTTGATGCGCTCAAACAAAGAAGACTGTTTAACCATGTAAGCAAAAACCTGGCTCGGCTCCAAAACATCTAGCCTCACGAACCTGTTGGCCAAAGCCTAAACATCTAAAGCTAACAGTCTCTCCCCAACTGGAATAAAAGCAAGACTATCCATGCTCTCAACTTTCCTACTCAAAGCATCAGCCATCACATTGGCCTTCCCAGGATGATAAAGGATGGTGATATCATAGTCCTTTAGTAGCTCTAACCACCTACGCTGCCTCAAGTTCAAATCCTTTTACTTGAACAAGTGTTATAGACTCCTGTGATTTGTGAATATCTCACAAGACATGCCATAGAGATAGTGCCTCCAAATCTTCAGTGCGTGAACAATGGCTGCCAACTCTAAATCATGTAATGGGTAATTCTTTTCATGGGGCTTCAACTAATGCAAAGCATAAGCAATTACTCTACCTTCCCGTATCAATAAACAACTAATGCCAAACCGTGAAGCATCATAATAAACTGTATAAGAATCCAATGTTGAGGGCAAAACCAGAACTGAAGTTGTGGTCAAGGCAGTCTTGAGTTTCTGAAAGCTCTCCTCACACTCGTCAGACCACTTGAATGGGGCACCCTTCTGAGTCAATCTGGTCAAAGGAATTGTGATGGATGAAAAACCTTCCACAAAATGGCGATAATACCCGGCCAAGACTAGAAAACTTCGGATCTCAATAGTAGAAGACGATCTGGGCCAACTCTGAAATGCCTCCACCTTCTTCGGATTCACCTTAATCCCTTCACTGCATATAGCTTCTTCTCCTTCAAGGTCTGTAGAATGATCCTCAAGTGTTGCTAATGGTCCTCCCAGCTGCGAGAATACACAAATACATCGTCAATGAACATGATGAAGAAAGAATAAAGATATGGCAGGAATACACTGTTCATCAAGTGCATAAAAGTTGCTTGACCGTTGGTCAGTCCAAATGACATCACAAAAAACTCATAGTGACCATAGCGAGTCCTGGAAGCTATCTTCGGAATGTCTGAATTCAGGATCTTCAGCTGATGATACCCCAAACTCAATTCAATCTTCGAGAATACTTGGGCACCCAGAAGCTCATCGAATAAATCATAAATACACGGTAGTGGGTACTTGTTCTTGACTGTAACTTTGTTCAGCTAACGATAATAATTACACATCCTCATAGAGCCGTCTTTCTTCTTCACAAATAGAATTGGAGCACCCTAAGGTGAAACACTCAGCCCAATGAAACTCTTGTCAAGCAACTCTTGAAGTTGTTCTTTTAATTCCTTCAACTCTACTGGTGCCATGTGATGTGGTGGAATAGAGATGGGCTGAGTGCCTGTAACCAAGTTAATACCATAATCGATATCCCTATCGGGTGGCATGCCGGGTAGGTCTATCGGAACTGACTCAATGGTAGGAGTATCAGCACTAGCATCCCTCACAAAGGCTAAATATGCTAAGCACCCCTTCTCAACCATTCGTTGTGCCTTCAGGAAAGTCACCACCCTGCTAGGAACATAATTCAAACTACCTCTCAACTCCAACCGCTACAAACCCATCATAGCCAATGTCACAATCTTGATGTGAAAATCCAGAATAGCGTGATAGGGTGACAACCGATCCATGCCAAAAATCACATAAAAGTCCACCATATTGAGTAGTAGAAAGTCAATCCTGATCTCATAGCTCCCGATAGCGACCAAACACGACTGATAGACACGGTCTACCAAAATAGAATCTCCTACAGCCGTAGACACATAAACAGGAGTGCTCAAAGAATCACGAGACGCATCCAAATATGAAGCAAAATAGGATGACACATACGAATAAGTGCAACCCAGATCAAATAATACTAATACATCCCTATGACAGATCGGAACAATACTTCTGATGACTGCATCTGATGCGACAACCTTAGTCCTACCCAGAAAAGCATAGCAAAGGTCTTGGCCTTCCTCTCTAGGATGACCTCTACCCGCCTTACCTCCTCCCCTAGCTGGCTGTGCAGGTGGAGTAGCAATTGGAGCAGCAACTACAGCCTGTGGATCCTGTGGACCCTGTGGAGGTGAACCCCTCCTAAGTTTGGGACTATGCCTCACCAAATGCTAGTATCACCACACTAAAAAAACCTCTATAGTCGTGGTTGCCAAAACTAAGTCTGAGCTAGTCTCTTGAATGACCGCTGAAGGCACCCCGTGCAGGAGGTGAACTGGAAAGTGGTTGTGTCCAATGGGCGATCTGAGACCTTGGAATAACTGGAACACGCACAGAATGAACCGGTCGACTAACATAACCCTTGGCATGACGAGCTAAAACTGTGAAGCGGGAACCACTAAAATCCTCTAGAATCTTGAGGCCTCTTAGCCGCGCATACACTCCATCCTCCGAGCGATCTCCACAGCCTGTTGAAATGGAGTATCCATCTCCAACTCCCGTTCCATACTGACTCTAAGGAAATAATCGAGCCCTTCGATCTGTAGATTCGCTCTCTGATTGTAGAAATCAAACTAGATGAATGGCGTGATAACTCACTAAGCCTCACGGCATACTCTGACACCGTGATAGATCCCTAACGTAATTGCTCGAACTCTGTGCGCCACGCATCATGAAACTGAGCCCCAGTAAGTGGCGCTGTATCAGCTAGGCTACCCTCCTCATAAGCCTTCCATAACCTATATGCCAACCTCATCAGCTGAAATGTAGTACATGCGACTCAGCTCACCTCCGTAATGCCTATCATGCGGAGAATACGGTGACAGTGGTCTAGAAAGCCCTGTGCATCCTTAGAAATTGCGCCACTAAAAGTTGGAGGATCATAATTCTTGAACCTCTCAAGCCTCTTCTGATGCCATTGGCCTGACCTCAGGCTGTATCGTGATAACGGGTTGTGTTGGCACAACATCTAAAACCTGATCAGCATGGACTCGCTGCTCAAGAGTATGGGCGGCAGGAGTTTCAGCTCCTCCCGTTGCCTAAGAAGTAGCTGGTGCAACTAGGATCAATCTCTCCTGAGTTAAAGTAACCAACATGCTCAGAAAATGTGCCTAAGTCTCCTAGAATCCAAGGGTAGTAGCAGGCGTCTCGGGTGCCTGCTCCTAACTAGAGCTACTGGTGGCTCTCAGTCGCTTCTCTGGCAGGTTCTCTAGATGTGGCGCGTGCCCCTCCTCGGCCTCTACCTCAGACCTGGGCTCTCGCGGCTCTATCAAGGGGTGCGAGTGTCTACTCATCTTATCCAATAGTGCATATCCTCACCATCTATAGGAGAATCGAAAGACAAAGGCTCGAATTCTGAAATCAACATGTTCGCATAATAAGGATTGAAAGAAGTGTAATTTCATAATAGTTTCGTAGACTCTCGAAGATAAGTACAGACGTCTCTGTACCGATTCGCAAGACTCTACTAAACTTGCTTATGAATCGTCGCACCTATGAATATAGGGCTCTGATACCAACTTACCACGACCTCAAAATCCCACTTTAGGAATCGTGATGGCACCGGTCTCTAATACTAGGTAAGCCTAGAAAATGCTGAGAATTAATAGAAATAACCAACTTAACTATTAAATATTAAACTGATAAATGAGATAATGTAGCTAAAATCGAACAATAGTTATATAACCCCAAAACTGGTGGTATAGAGTCACAAGCTCTACTGAGAGTTGTTGCACCCTATTTTGCACAAGACAAAACAAACTACAACTTATAGTAATCTACAAGGTTAACTATTGTTTAGAGTCACCACCTAGTATTTAAGGTATACTAGGACACCTATATTACACTATACAATGTACACTAAATTATGATCTGCGAAACAACTGAGATTCTTGGTAAAGATTCAAGTTATCTCGAGGGGAAGGTGGTAGGCATCCCTCAAGATCCACAAAATATGGTTCCTGGGACTCGATCAAATTAGGGAGGGAATGTTCAAAGATAATTAGCAAATACTCACAACTACTACAAAGAATTAAAGAATGATTAACATGTATTAGAATAACAGTAATGATATTAAATATGTAATGAATTATGTACGGATCAAGTATGCAAGCATTTTGGGATTTTTGAAATGAAATAATTAAAAATATATTGACTCGTATGAAATATATGTAAAGTGGACAAGGAAATCGCATTCCAAAAATACCGAGTGAGTTCTAGATAAGAATGACAAAATATATGGGCAACAGAATGTAGTATGTGAAAGAATAAAAAAGAGATATTAAAGAATTGTATTCTAGCGTAAATCGAATAATATGAAAAGAATTGTACTAGAAGAATGCATGCTAACTCAAAGTGCTTGAACAAAATCTTGGACTTATAAGAATAAACTTGAAAAGAAATGAATCATAATTAGAGTATAAAAGTCTTGGATGGATAACTACAACAAGAGAAAATTTATACTAAAGGATTTGCGAAAAAAGGGGAAAGAATATTTATTTGCACATGGATGAATAATTAGCAAGGAATTTGACCAAAGAGTGGAGGAAGAGTCATCCTTGGATAATCTTAGTGTATAATGAGTAACGTGAAAGAATTGATTTAATGAATAAAGAATTGACCTGATGAATGAATGTGATATAAGAGAATGCCTCAAAAATATTTATGACATAAGAAAATTACCATACCAATATAATAAGGGAATATTTGTATTAGAAAAAATGATCATTCAATAAGAAGCTAGAGACCATCTTTAGAGCCACAGTCTTGAAACACCACTTTTTGGCCAAGCCCAAATGACTATAAGGCCTAAGCCTCTCAAATGACTAACTATCTTAGAAAAATTCTTACCAAGAAGTAGTCAAGGTATTTGTCACATAGTGAGTGAATATTTGAAGCACAACTACTTCATTATGGCAAGATATATAATAAAATGTACAACCAAATCAACAAATGAAAAATCTTTTTGGAGTTTGATTGAAAGAACTGGGTTAAAAATAGAGTATAAAGGAAACTTCAACTTACAATTAAAGTCAAACAATTTAACTGTACAAGGTTAGTCTTAATTGAATATACATAATATAAGGTGAAGAACTATCTTTGAATAAGATAGTCATCAATTAACTTGGGAGAAATGATAGAATAGAGGAGGAACATCTTATCATAAATAGGAAAGTATAAGAGAGAGTTATCGACACAAGTCTTTTCATGTGATAATAGGATGGCTAAGGTTCTATCCAGAAAGGTTAGTTGAATAAAGAACAAATAAGGAATAAAAGCTTTGTTGAGAATATAAAAGCAAGAAAAAGAATTACTCTTAATGAAAGAGTATGTGCAAAACTAAAACAAACTATTCCTACACCTAGGTTTCTCTTAAACTTGAGGTAGTTTTTTATAATCGTATTGCTAACCAAAGAGTTATTTATAAATGAAATTAAATGTATGAGTGTAATATTGTAGTAAGAAAATTCACATGTACTATCAAAATACACTAATATTCATGCCAACACTCAACTAAAACTATTCACAGATCCAATTTATTCATGTTAAGCTAACTAACTCGAGTTAACTAGTTAAACATGAATCAAATTATTCAAACCGATCACAGAAGTGTTTTAAGATTTTAGTACTCGATATGAATTATTATTATTAATTAGAGTTTAGGCGATTAAATTGATTATTACCTAAGCATGATATTCTAGGTTCAAACATTATCACAAATAAATAAGTATGACATGCTATGTTATAACCCATATTTGTACGTGTTAGATTACATCGTAAGATAGTCTACCTTGGTTCAAGAAGGGAATTACCTTTGAGACAATAAGAGTTTAGTCCTATTGGTCCTAAACGATGCAAAGGTGTATAAGGGCGGTTAACAAGTATTAGAGGATAAACGAGTTAAGGATGTTGTAACTCGCATTTTTGGGAAAATCGAGAGGTGTTTAACATTACCAAGATGTCATGTTTTAAGGTATTTGAATGATATGATATCCGTTTCATAAGTCTTGAAGTCAAACGAGTTATGAAACAAAAGTCGACAAAAGTTGTCGCAACTTAGGTTCACAATTTTACTTAAACGTTAGGTCAAATGTTTCTGCGATTTTCTCCCAATTTACAAGGAATTACGGGGTGATCTACCTACCAAATTAAAGGTCTATGAGTCTAGTTTCCAATGCTTCAAACCGTTTGTCAATACTATCTCGGAGTATTGAGATAATTGTATTTCCGTAGAACTACGCAGGCTGGTAGGTGACAAGTAGGTGCATCACCTACTTGCCAAAATTTAGGGCTAAAATTTAAAATGCCCAAAGTCGGTTAAGAGAGGGCTTTTAAAATCTTCTAAAGCCAGTTAATTCACTATTATTTCACAGCCTCAAAACCGAAAAGAACCCCTGCAACCCCTCCCCAAAATAATACCACACAAACCCTAATTGATTTTCCCCTCTTTCAAGTTCTAGTTGAAGGTAAACCCTAGAGTTTGAGGAACCAAAGCAAGGGCTGAGTTATCTAACAAGCAAGGTGAGTTTACTGCTCTATTTAATACATGTTTCTACTGTTAAGTCTTGGTAAGTCGTTCTATGTGTGTAAGAACTCACGGGACGATGATTGGAAGCCGTGAGTTCGAGTTATTCACTTGTAGCGAACTGTTTTTGTGAACTGTTTTGTGTTGCCGTAAAGCTGCGTGTTATACTACTGATTTGTGGAGTTTTGGATGAGGAAGGGTGTGGAGAAACACCATATATATTTAGGGTTGTGGCCTGATAGTTGTTCATAACATTTCCGGATCGTTTGACACGACTATAATGGCCATTGTACGTATGAAGTGATTGGTTTGTGCGTGGACTGTTTTGGGAGGCTCAATATGATTCTTATTGATGTTGTTTGGCTGTTTGGTGACTGTTTGGACTTGTGTGAATTCATATATATAGGGGAGGTGCTGTCCGTTTTATTGCAAAATAGGTTACAGTCGGTACATAATAGTTACGACGCTTGAACGATAACGGTAGTGTCATTTCTCTTATTGTAGACTAAGAAGTCGTGGAAGTTTCATAGCTTGAGATTGGAAAGTATTGCAAGGTAGGTGAGACTATCCTTTTCCTTCTTTTGCACGACTCTGACTGTACACAATGCAATGAACGAACCCCAAAGATACTCTACTCTTAGAAGGTAGCAGTACGTATATTGTTTCCCCTCTTATGGGAGGATTGATATGTTATTATTTCACCATGGTAGTATGACTCTTATGAGTCCAGCATGCATTATCTATTTTACTCTACCGAGCCGCGCTATAGTCGGCCGGGTATGGCACCTATTGTGCAACCACTGATCAGTTGGGTATGATAATGAGGAGGCCCACAGAGGCATATGTATGAGATGATGATGAGGCCCACAGAGGCGTATATATGTATATGATGATTTTCAAAAGGATATAAATATATGCATATGCATATGCATGTCAGGCATGACATGGTTAGTCGCCCTCAGAGGCATTCAGATGGTACAGGTTGTATGTCTCTTACCCTGATGCTTATTATTGTTCTTGCATTATGTTTTCTGTCTTACATACTCAGTACATTATCCGTACTGAAGTCCTCTATTTGTGGACGCTGCATGTCGTGCTGCAGGTCCAAGCGGGCAGATAGACGAAGCTCCCCCACCACAGTAGGCTACCCAGTTCAGCAGATATTGACGAGATCCATCCTTCGGACTTGCCACAGTCTTGGTATGCATTCTGTTTTGGGCATGTCGGGGCCCTGTTCCGGCATAGGTTGCATTATATACGTTTTTGTAGAGGCTCATAGACAAGTGTCAATTTATGCACAGACAAGCGATGGGTTGACTTATGTACAGTTGAATTGCCTTGTCGGCAAACGTATGTATTTTGTTTTATGGTTTTGCATTGCAGCCTTGTTGGCTATATTATGTATATAAGTACGTTCGTATCATGGTATAATGTCACGTGTCATTATAATTATTATTCGAGATTATATGCATATGACAAGCCTTATAGATAATAAGGAAAGTTAGATGAAGGGTACGCCGGCGCCCGTTGAGTAGGGTCCGGTGCCAGTTGCGGCCCTCCGGCTTGGGTCGTGACATGCTAGCTGCTATTTTACTATACTTGTGGTTTTTGAGTACATCCTAGAATAGGAAGTGCGAAGAGAGGAGATTGACGAGAATTTGTCTTTTTATCTTTGAGTGTCGTCTTCCAAAAGTAACTTCGTGTGATAGTACCTCGCAAGACAAAAGAAGTGAAATATTAGTAAAATATAAAGTAAATAATTAACTAATTTATTTTTGAAATGATTTAATTTTAAAAGTGTTATTGGAAGATGGTTTTTAAAATGTTTTTTTCAGAAAAATTATTTTTTTGGAAATAGTTCGAAAATATTTTTATTTTTTGAAAACATGTATTTAGGAAATAATTTTCGAAAATAGTTTAAAAGATAATATAGGAGATTCAGATATGTGTAATGTCTGATATCCGTCTAGACAAGTGTCAGGACCCAAAAATTAGCCTCTCGTGATGGCGCCTAATGTGGTACTAGGCAAGCCGACATTTCACAAATACTTCCAACACTTTTAAGTAAATAATATGATAACACAGGTTTGAATAATTAAAGTCCTCATAAACCGGATAGGAAATCAAAACTAAATATGAATGTTTCCAAAACCAGAGTGTCACTGAGTACATGAGCATCTATACAACACAAGTCTGCAAATACTGTCTATGAAAAACTAGACACCCACTGAGACCAGAAGCACCTAGATCAGCATACAAAGTGCAGGGTGTAGCGTGAGTACAACCAACTCAGTAAGTAACAAGACTAAATAATGGACTGAAAGTAGTGACGAGCTTCAAGGATATAGCTAAATTACAGTAATTTCAACCTAGGAAGGTAGGCATGCTTTCAATTTCGACAATTAAGGCCAAAACAATTAATCCATGTCAAGTTCAATTGAAATAGAATATAATATCTCTCAGAAATTACATGACAGTGATATATGCAAGCGGAAGTGCAACAGTAATGAAATCAAATGTATAATATCAGAACAATAGTCACTCAGTCCTCCCATTCACTCCAACCTCACAATCACTCATTTCCTCACATCCTCTCATTTATCTCAGTCGCTCAGCACTAGGCACTTGCACTCAGTAGGTACCTGCGCTCACTGGAGGTGTGTACAGACTCCGGAAGGGCTCCTTCAGCCCAAGCACTATAACAAGCCAATCATGGTATACATCAATAAAGCATGTTGCGGCATGCAGCCCCATCCCATAAATATCCTCATAATCAAGCCCTCGGCCTCACTCAGTCATCAATCTCTCCACTATCTCGAGCTCTCAGTAATGATGATAATCAGCCCAAACAACAACGATATAATGTATAAATAATGAACAATAGAGACTGAGATGTAATATGCAACTAAAACTGTGACTGAGTACAAAACAATAATTTAGCAGATAATTCAACATGTACACGACCTCTGTGGGTCCCTATAGTGCCAACACAAAGTCTAAACATGATTTCTAACATGGTTTGCAGTTCATATGGAGAATATACGGATAACAATAGATTATTCAACTACATAGTTCCTAGGAATTGACCAAGTTACCATTCCTATAGTACATGCCCACACGCCCGTCACATAGCATTTGCATCACCTCAAAACCAATCACATGACACATAATAGGGGGTTTCATACCTTGAGGACCATATTTAGAACTGTTACTTACCTCAATCCGTGCAAATCCCTATTCCAACATGCCCTTGCCTTGCGAATCAGCATCTAAATGCCCCAAATGTAGCCACAAACAGTTCGATACAATCAACACGAGCTAGAGGAAACAATTCCATAAGAAAATACTAAGTTATTAATCAAAAGTCAAAAGTTGACCCAAAAGCCGCCCCCCGCCCCCCCCCCGAGCCCACGTCTCGAAATCCAGAAAAAGTCACAAAAATTGAAAGCCCATCCAACCAGGAGTCCAACCATACCAAATTTACCAAAATCTGGCACCAAATCACCACCCAAAACCCCAAATCAAACTCTCTAAATCTTTTGCCTCAAATTCCTAAATTCCACCTTAAATAACACAAACTAGGTGAGAAATTCAATGAGGAAACAAGATTATTGATTAAAAATGAACACAGGTGACTTACCTCAAGAAACCCCTCAAAAATCCTCTCAAACAATCGCCTAATCCCGAGATTGAAGTGTTCAAAAATGAAGAAAAATCGCAAACCCTTGAATTTAAATGTTCTTCCCAGCCTTTTCACTTATGCGGTTCATTTAGCCGCTTCTGCGGCACTGCTTTTGCGGTCAACTACCCGCATCAGCGGAAGTCACTAATGCTGAACAGTTGCTTCTTCAGTTGCAAATCTCGCTTCTGCGGGTGCGCATATGCACAAGTCATCCGCTTCTGCGGACCAGCCTCCCCAAGCTCTCTTCCGCTTCTGTGATCCTCCACGCGGAATTCTTTCCGCACCTGAGAACAGCCAAGGCAATACCAAATCTCGCTCCTGCACCACTCCACCCGCACCTGCGGCATCGCACCTTCGGCCAACCCTTCGCAGGTGCGATCACAGCAGAGAACTCCCAGGTTCAATAATGCACTAAGTCCCATTTTCGATCCCTTAACCATCCGAAATCAACCCGAGGCCCTGGGAAAACATACCTACAAGTCCTAAAACACGATACGAACTTAGTTGAACCCTCAAATCAACTCAAACAACATGAAAACACGAATCACACACCAAATCAAGCCTATTGAAACTAAGAAAATTCCAAGTTCTACAAACAACGCCGAAACCTATCAAATCATGTCCAATTGACCCTAGAATTTGCACACAAGTCACAAATGACACCACGGATCTACTTCAACTCCCGGAACTCCAATGTAAGCTTGGTAACCACAAACCCCACTCTCAGTCAAACTTCCAAATTTCTAGTTTTTGCTACTTCAAGTGTAATTCAACTACGAACCTCTAAATCACAATCCGTACATGCTCCTAAGTCCAAAATCAACCAGCAGAGCTAAAGGAACCATCAAAACTCCATTCCGGAGTCTTTTACACATAATCAAAATCCGGCTAACCTTTTCAACTTAAGCTTCCAACTTTGAGACTAAGTGTCTCAATTCATTTCGAAATCTCTTCAGACCCAAAACGACTACCCCGACAAGTATCATAACAGTTATAAAGCATAAAATGAGTATTAAATGGGGGAACGGGGCTACAACTCTCAAAATGACCAGCTGAGTCGTTACATCCTCCCCTCTTAAACAAATATTCGTCCTCGAACGGGTCTAGAAACATACCTGGAGTCTTAGATAGGCGTGCATATCTGCTCTGCATCTCCTGCTCAGTCTCCCAAGTAGCCTCCTCAACTGGATGACCTCTCCACTGCACCTTCACTGAAGCTATGTTCTTCGACCTCAACTTTCGAACCTGCTGATCCAAAATGGCCATCGGCTCCACATCATAAGTCAAATCACCATCCAACTGATCCGTGCGAAACCTAAAACATGATATGGATCGCCGATATACTTTTGGAGCATAGAAACATGAAACACTGGATGCACACTCAACAAACTAGGTGGCAAGGCAATCTTCTAAGCCACCTCTCCAATCCTCGGAAGTACCTCAAACGGTCTAATATACCGAGGGCTCAACTTGTCCTTCTTCCCAAACCTCATAACACCCTTCATGGTGAAACCTTGAGCAGTACCTTCTCCCTAACCATGAAAGCAACATCATGAACCTTCCTATCGGCGTAACTCTTCTGTCTGGATTGCGCCGTGCGAAGCCGATCCTGAATCAATTTAACCTTGTCCAAAGCATCCGGGACCAAGTCAGTGCCCACTAGCCTGGCCTCCCCGGGCTCAAACCAACCCACTCAAGATCGACACCATCACCCATACAAAGCCTCATACGGAGCCCTCTGAATGCTCGACTGGTAGCTATTATTGTAGAAAACTCCGCGAGTGGCAGAAACTAATCCCAAGAACCCCTGAAATCAATGATACAAACGCGTAACATGTTCTCCAATATCTGAATATAGCGCTCAGACTGTTTGTCCGTCTAAGGGTGAAATATTGTACTCAACTCAACCTGGGTGCCCAACTCTCACTGCACGGTTCTCCAAGTCTGTGATGTAAACTGCGTGCCCCGATATGAAATGATGGACACTGGCACACCGTGAAGGTGAACAATCTCACAGATGTAAAATCTCAGCCAATCGCTTTGAAGAATAAGTAGTCCCAATTGGAATGAAGTGCACGGACTTGGTCAGTCGATCCACAACCACCCAATAGAATCGAACTTCCTCGAAGTCCGTGGGAGCCAAACTACAAAATCCATGGTGATCCGCTCCCATTTTCACTCTGAAATCTATAGCCTCTGAAGCAATCCACCCGGTCTCTAAATGCTCATACTTTACCTGATGAGATTTAAGGCACCAAGCTACAAACCTTACTATATCATTCTTCATTCTTCTCCACCAATATTGCTACCTCAAGTCTTAGTACATCTTCGCAACACCCGGATGAATGAAATACCACGAACTGTGGGCCTCATTGTAATGACCGGCCAGTCATTTTGAGAGTGTTAGCCCTAAACCCCTATTTATTGCTCCTTTTATTTCATTCTGTGATTACTTGACTTGCCAGGATGTTTGGTTTTTGGTTTTGGAGTGAAATGGGACACATAGTCCCTAAAATGGAGGTTTAAGTCGAAGTAATTGACCGTAGTTTAATTGTGTGAAGACGACCCTAAAATATAGTTTTGACGGTTCCAATGGCTCTGTAAGGTGATTTTGGTCTTAGGAGTGTGTCTGGATGTTGATTTGGAGGTCCGTAGGTCATTTCGACGTTAATTGGCACAAGTTAGAAAATTGGATGATTTTTGGAAAGTTTGATAGGGAGTAGACTTTTTGATATCAGGGTCGGATTCCATTTTAGGAAGTTGAAGTAGGTCTTTAATGTCAACTGGACTTGTGTTCAAAATTTGAGGTCAATCGGACTTGATTTGATAGGTTTCGACGTCGAATGTAGAAGTTAGAAGTTCTAAAGTTCATTAGGCTTTAATCGATATGCAATTTGTGTTTTTAGCATTGTTTGATGTAATTTGAAGGCTCGACTAAGTTCGTATGATGTTATAAGACTTATTGGTATATTTGGTTGAGGTCCTGGGGGCCTCAGGTGGATTCCGGATGATTAACGGAACAAAAATTAGACTTAGAACAAATCTGGAAATTTTTGCCTTCTGGTCCAATCGCACTTGCGAAATTTTGCTCGCAGGTGCGACCTTGCATAATCGAGAAAGGAAGCACAGAAGTGGTAAGGGTCTGAGTGTGGTAGTGGCCGAAAGTGCGCATGAATGACCGCAAAAGCGGATTTGCATCTGGGGCAGGCCAACCGCAGATGCGGAAATAGGAGAAGCGGACAGTTTCTTGTGGAACTCGATGTCCGTAGAAACGGACTTCTGTCCGCAGAAGAGTTATGAGCCGCAGAAGCATCAACAAGCTCGCATCTTTGAGACCGTAGATGCGGCCAACTTTATCGCAGATGCAGAAGTCCTATGGAGAAAAGGCCTAATTTCGAGGATTTTATCTCACTTTGATTTTTGGACCTAGAGAGCTCGGTTTGTGGTAATGTTTCAAGAGATTTTCAGAGGAAACATTTGGGTAAGGATTCTTGACTCATTTTGATTAACTTCCACTAATCTATCATTTATTTCTTCATTTAATTAAGGATTTGGGTTAGAAATTGGGAGAAAAAGGTGGAAAATCCTTAGGCCGAATTTTGAGGTTTTGATCGAGATTTTTGTATTGGATTTGAGTAATTTGGTATGGGCGGATTCTTGGTTGAACGGGTGTTCGAATTTTGTGACTTTTACCCGATTTTGAGATGTGGGTCTGGGTCAACTTTTTGGGGCGATTTCCTAGTTTCTTGTTAAAGTCATAATTTCATTATTTAGATTAGTTTCTTATGGTTATATTTATAGTATGTAATTTCTTTTGGCTAGATTTGGGCCGTTTTGAGTCAGAAAATCGAGGGAAAGGCATTCTTATTGATTGATTGAGGGGGTTTGAGGTAAGGAACTTATCTAACCTTGTGCGGAGGAAGTTACCTTTAGGATTTAGTACTGTTACTGTAAATTGCAATACGTGAAGGCCGTGTACGCGAGGTGACGAGTGCCTACTCGGGTTAAATGTTGAAAATCTGATTTTTGCTAGATAGTTCTTTTTTATTTCCTTTATTGAGTTACTCTAGCACGTGTAGTCGTCATGTTTAGCCTAATGTCACATGTCTACGTTTCTTATCTCTTACTTGCAATTTGCGCAACATGCTTAGCTGAATTACCTGCTTCCTTGATTTTGTATTTAGTCTTTAACTGTAGGATTTCTTGCTGTAATTACACTGTCCCATTAGTTATGTGTTGCATATTTACTTTTGCGACTACGTGGCGGTACCTCGGGAGCGCCATTGTTGTATATTTACTTTTGGGACTACGAGCGGTACCTGAGGAGCGCCCCTATTGCATATTTAATTTCGGGACTACGACGCAGTACCTCGGGAGCACCCCTGTTGTGTTATTCCTTTTGGGACTATGAGGCGATACCTCGGGAGCCCCTGGTGTTTACCTCTATTTCTTGTATTGTTGTTGTTGTTGTTGTTGTTTCTTAACTTGTAGGAATCTTGTTTTCCTCATGAGTTATAGTTGTCTTCTTGAATCCCATGCCGTTATCTTCGGTAAATTTTCATTGTTCACTTTTCAGTCATTTCATTATACTATTATATCTTCTGCCTTGTTTCCTATTATTTCCAGT
This sequence comes from Nicotiana obtusifolia, assembly GCA_002018475.1. Taxonomy (NCBI): domain Eukaryota; kingdom Viridiplantae; phylum Streptophyta; class Magnoliopsida; order Solanales; family Solanaceae; genus Nicotiana; species Nicotiana obtusifolia. The sequence continues at coordinate 140,023 of MCJB01010110.1, read as the reverse complement.
AGTGACCTGACCTCGTCTCTACTCTATTGAGGTTAGGCTTGGCACTTATTGGATATCGTTGCGGTGTACTTTGTACAACGCTTCTGCACATCTTTTTGTGCAAATCCAGGTACTGCTTACCAGACCAAGTACCAGTGAGTTAGCCCGTACGTGGAGACTTCAAGGTACATCTGCCAGCGTCCACATACCTCGGAGTCCCCCTCTATTTATATTATGTTGTTTTCCTTATTCCTCATTAGACTCTGATGTATAGAGATATTTAGTATTTTTCTCTTTAGAGCTTGTGACTTATTTCTACCGGGTTTTAGGAGTTATAACTATTTTGAATCGCAATTTTATTTATTTCAGATGATGAGGTTTGAGTTTAATCTTATATTCAGTTATTTCACATTATTGTTAGGCTTACCTAGTCTTAGAGACTAGGTGCCATCACATCATCCTACGGAGGGGAATTGGGGTCGTCACAAGTTGGTATCGGAGCTCTAGGTTCATAGGTGTTATGAGTCACAAGCAGGTTTAGTAGAGTCTCACGGATTGGTACGGAGACGTTTGTACTTATCTTCTGGAGGCTATGGAACTATTAGGAAAAGCTTCACTTCTTTGATTCCTTATCGTGAAAAATTTTTGACTTTGGATTCTAAATTATTTCTTTCTATTCTCTCACTGATGGTGAGGACACGTACAGCTAGATCAGATGACCAGATACCTGCGCCCACAGCTAGAGCTGCGAGAGGCCGGGGAAAGGATAGAGGCCAAGGACGTCTACATGGTGCAGCCATAGCACCCGCATGAGCTGCTACAGAGGAGCCACCAGTAGCTCCAGTTGGTGAGCAGGTACTTGAGACGCCTGTTACTGCACTAGCCCTCTAGGAGACTTTGCCTAGTTTCTGAGCATGTTCAGCACCTTGGCTTAGGCAAGATTGATACCACTTGTACCACATCTCAGGCCTGGGGAGGAGAACAGACTCCGCCGCCTGTACACCCGTGTAGCGCGTCTAGGTCGATCAGGTTCCGGAGGTCATACCGATGCAGCTGGTATCCCCAACATCACCTGAGGTTAGGGCAGCCGTTTCTGAGGGGGAGCAGCTCAAGTTCAAGAGGTACAGGAAGTACCACCCTCTTACTTTTAGTGACTTGGCGTCAGAGGATACCGAGGGTTTTCTTAAGGAGTTCCATTGTATCCTCCGTACTATGGGTGTTGCGGAGTCTAGTGGGGTTTCTTTCAATACGTTCCAGCTTAGAAGAGTGGCCTATCAGTGGTGGCGAGCATGCGAGCTAGGTAGTCCGACCGAGGCAGCTTCACTCACTTGGACTTAATTCTCAGATATGTTCTTGAGGGAGTATGTCGCCCAAAGTCTCAGAGATGTATGGCGCGCAAAGTTTGAGCAGTTGCGCCAGGGTTCTCTGACCGAGTCAGAGTATGCGGTCCGGTTCAATGATTTGGCTAGGCATGCACTAGCCTTGGTTGCTATTGTTCGGGAGCGCGTTCTTCGATTTATTAAGCCTTGGTTGCTACTAGAGGGTATGTTGACTCGGGAGAGGGAGGAGAGAGAGGCCAAGAGGTCTCGAGAGTCTAGCACATATAATAGTACTCGTGCCCCAGTTGCAACTTGTCAGGGTGGGGGCTATGTGGTTGGGTCGCCCTGTTCTTTCAGCACTTCCAGCTGCTAGCGGTGCTCCGGCCACTCCAAGGCCCCAGGCTCCCTATTATGCACCACCATTGTCTAGTGTACCTTTTGTATTGGGTGATTTCAACGGTCAGCTCAACCGATCAGGCCTGAGCCAGCCACAACAGCCACGTCCTCTAAGAGCTTGTTGTGAGTGTGGGGACACTCGTCATGTGGTGAGGGATTGCCCCAGACTCCAGAGGGGTGCACCTCCACAGCCACTCAGACACCACGTGCTCTATCGGGTCCTCGGGCTATGTTTACAGCACCAACTACCACTGCACCTACACAGCCAGCTCGAGGTGGAGGTCGGACAGGTAGAGGTCGTCCTAGAGGGGGAGGCCAAGCCAGATATTATGCCCTTCCTGCTAGGACAAAGGTAGTTGCATTCGATTATGTCATCACAGGTATTGTTTTTTGTCTGTCATAAAGATGCATCAGTCTTATTTGATCCAGGGTCCACTTATTCCTATGTGCCATCTTATTTTGCTCCATATTTGGGTGTATCCCGTGATTCTTTAAGTTCTCCTGTCTATGTGTCTACACCCGTGGGAGATTCTATTATTGTTGACTGTGTGTATCGATCGTCTTTGGTTGTTCTTAGTGATTTTGAGAATAGAGTTGATTTATTTTTGCTCAGTATGGTAGATTGCGATGTTATTTTGGGCATGGACTTGTTGCCGCCCTATCATGCTATCCTTGATTGTCATACCAAGACGATGATGTTGGCTATGCCACGTCTACCGCGGCTAGAGTGGCCAAGTACTGTACACTATATTCCTAGCAGGGTTGTGTCATTTCTAAAGGCTCGACGGATGGTTGAGAAGAGGTGTTATGTGTACCTGGCATAAGTGATGGATGTTAGTGCTGAACTCCTATCGTCGAGTCAGTTCCGATACTGAGGGATTAGCCAAACATATTTTTGGCAGATTTTTCGGGAATGCCGCCCGACAGCGATGTCGAGTTTGGCATTGACATGTTGCCGGGCACTCAGCCCATTTCTATTACACCTTATTGTATCGCACCAGCAGAGTTGAAAGAGTTAAAGGAGCAGTTGCAGGAGTTGCTTGACAAGGGTTCATTAGACCTAGTGTGTCGCCTTAGGGTGATCAGTCTTATTCGTAAAGAAGAAGGATAGTTCTATGTAGATGTGTATTGATTATCACCAGTTGAACAAGGTTACCGTGAGGAACAAGTATCTATTGCCACGTATTGATGACCTATTTGATCAGCTTCAGGGTGCCAGAGTGTTCTCTAAGATCAACTTGCGTTCAGGCTATCATAAATTGAAGATTTGGGAGCCAGATATCCCGAAGATTGCTTTCAGGACTCGGTATAGTCATTACGAGTTCCTTGTGATATCTTTTGAGCTGACCAACGCCCCAGCACCATTCATGCACTTGATGAATAGTGTATTTCAGCGCTATCTTGAGTCGTTCTTCATTGTGTTTATTGACGAGATTCTGGTGTACTCCCGAAGCTGGGAGGATCATGAGCAGTACTTGAGGACTGTGCTTCAGACCTTGAGAGAAAAATTTATATGCAAAATTTTCAAAGTGCAAATTCTGGCTAGATTAAGTGGCATTCTTGGGTCATGTAGTATCGAGTGGGGGAATCAAGGTAGATTCGAAGAAGATTGAAGCAGTGCAGCAGTGGCCAGACCACTTCAGCTACGGAGAACCAAAGTTTTCTTGGCTTGGCAGGGTATAACCGTCGATTTGTAGAGGGTTTCTCGTCTATTGCAGCATCTATGACCAGATTGACCCAGAAGGGTGCTCCATTCAGGTGGACCGAGGATTGTGAGGAGAGCTTTCAAAAGCTCAAGACTGCTTTGACGACAGCCCAAGAGTTTGTGTTTCCTACTGGTTCGGGATCCTACATGGTGTATTGTGACGCATCATGCATTGGTCTCAGTGCAGTGTTGATGCAAGACGGTAGGGTGATTGCCTACGCATCTAGACAGTTAAAGGTGCATGAGAAGAACTATCATGTCCATGACCTCGAGTTAGCAGCTATTGTTCATGCCTTGAAGATCTGGCAGCACTACTTGTATGGTGTCCCTTGTGAGGTCTACACCGATCACCGGAGTCTACAACATCTGTTTAAACAGAAGGATCTTAACTTGCGGTAGCGGAGATGGTTGGAATTGATTAAGGAATATGATATCACCATTCTATATCATCCCGGGAAGGCCAATGTGGTGGCCGATACCTTGAGTCGCAAGGTAGAGAGTTTGGGCAGCTTGGCATATCTACCGGTAGCAGAGAGGCCTTTAGCCTTGGATGTTCAAGCCTTGGACAACCAATTTGTCAGATTGGATGTTTCCGAGCCGAGCAGGGTTTTGCCTTGTGTGATTTCTCAGTCTTCTCTTTATGATCGTTTCAGAGAGCGTTAGTATGATGACCCTCATCTGCTTGTCCTTAAGGACACGGTTCAACATGGTGATGCCAAGATAGTCACTATTGGAGAAGACGGTGTATTACGGATGCAGGGCAGGCTATGTATGCCCAATGTAGATGGTTTGCATGAGTTGATTCTCCAGGAGACTCACAGTTTGCGTACTCCATTCATCCAGGTGCCGCGAAGATGTATCAGGACTTGAGGCAGCACTATTGGTGGAGGCGGATGAAGAAGGACTTAGTGGAATATGTAGCTCGATGCCTAAACTGTCAGCAGGTGAAGTATGAGCATCAGCGGCCTGGTGGATTGCGTTAGAAGCTAGAGATTCCAGAGTGGAAATGGGAGCGGATCACTATGGATGTCGTTGTTGGGCTCCCACGGACTCAGAGGAAGTTCGATAGAGTTTGGGTGATTGTGGATAGATTGACCAAGTTAGCTCAATTCATTCCCGTGGTTACTACTTATTCTTCAGAGCAGCTGGCTCAGGTTTACATTCGTGAGATTGTTAGGTTTCATGGCGTTCAGGTATCTATTATCTTTGATCGAGGCACGCAGTTTACATTGTGGTTCTGGAGAGCCGTACAGCATGAGTTGGGTACTCGGGTAGAGTTGAGTACATCATTTCACCCTCAGATGGACGGATAGTCCGAGCGCACTATTCAGATATTGGAAGATATGCTTCATGCGTGTGTGATGGATATTGGGGAATCTTGGGATCGGTTCTTGCCACTTGCAGAGTTTGCCTACACCAATAGTTATCATTCGAGCATTCAGATGGCCCCGTATGAGGCTTTGTATGGTAGGGGCGGTGCTGGTCTCTAGTGGGTTGGTTCTAGCCGGGCGAGGCTAGGCTATTAGGTACAGACTTGGTTCAGGATGCTTTGGAAAAGGGTAAATTGATTCAAGATCGACTTTGTGCATCCCAATTCATGCAAAAGAGTTATGCGGATCGGAAGGATTGTGACGTTGCATTCATGGCTGGGGAGCCGGTCTCGCACCAGGTTTAGCCCATGAATTATGAGGTTCAAGAAGAAGGGCAAGTTGAGCCTTATGTATATCGGGCCTTTTGAGATTCTTGAGAGGGTTGGAGAGGTGGCTTACAGACTTGCACTACTACCTAGTCTCTCTGCAGTTCATCCAGTGTTCCATATTTCGATGTTGAGGAGCCGGTGGCCATTTTGGACAGGCAGGTTCGGAAGTTGAGGTCGAAGAACATCTCTTTTGTGAAGGTTCAGTGGAGGGATCATCCAGTCGAAGAGGCGACTTGGGAGACCGAGTATCATATGTGCAGCCGTTATTCTCATCTTTTCACCACTTCAAGTATGTATCTATGCTCATTCAAGGACGAACGTTTGTTTTAAGAGGGGGAGGATTTAACGACCCGGCCGGTTGTTTTGAGAGTATTAGCCCCGAACCCCTATTTATTGCTCCCTCTATTTCATTCTGTGGTTACGTGACTTGCCGGGAGGTTTTGGTTTTTGGTTTCGGAGTTAAATGGACACATAGTCCCTAAAATGGAGGTTTAAGTCATAGGAATTGACCGTAGTTTAAATTGTGTGAAGAAGACTCCGGAATGGAGTTTTAACGGTTCCAATAGCTGCGTATGGTGATTTTAGTCTTAGGAGCATGTCCATATGTTGATTTGGAGGTTCATAGGTCACTTCCGCATTAATTGGCGAAAGTTGGAAAATTAGATGATTTTTGAGAAGTTTGACCGGGAGTGGACTTTTTGATATCGGGGTCGGATATTGATTGCGGAAGTTGGAGTAGGTCTGTAATGTCAATTGTGACATATGTGCAAAATTTAAGGTCAATCGGACTTGATTTGATAGGTTTCGGCGTCGAAATGTAAAAGTTAGAAATTCTAAAGTTCATTAGGCTTGAAAGGTGTGCAATTCATGTTTTTAGCGTTGTTTGATGTGATTTGAAGGCTCGACTAAGTTCGACTGAGTGTGGCACTGGCCGCAGGTGCACATGAATGACCGCAGAAGCGGAGTTGCATTTGCAACAGGAGCGGACTTCTGTCCGCAGAAGAGTTATGAGACGCAGAAGCATCAACAGGCCTCGCATCTGCGAGACCGTAGATGCGGCCAACTTTATCGCAGATGCGGAAGTCCTAGGGAGAAAAGGCCTAATTTCGAGGATTTTATCTAACTTTGATTTATGGACCTAGAGAGCTCGGTTTGTGGTAATATTTTGAGAGATTTTCAGAGGAAACATTTGGGTAAGGATTCTTAACTCATTTTGATTAACTTCCACTAATCTATCATTTATTTCTTCATTTAATTAAGGATTTGGGTTAGAAATTGGGAGAAAAAGGTGGAAAATCCTTAGGCCGAATTTTGAGGTTTTGATCGAGATTTTTGTATTGGATTTGAGTAATTTTGGTATGGGTGGATTCGTGGTTGAACGGGTGTTCGAATTTTGTGACTTTTACCCGATTCTGAGATGTGGGCCCGGGTCGACCTTTTGGGGCGATTTTCTAATTCCTAATTAAAGTCATAATTTCATTATTTTCTTATGGTTATATTTATATTATGTAATTGCTTTTGGCTAGATTTGGGTCGTTCGGAGTCAGAAAGTCGAGGGAAAGGCATTTTTATTGATTGATTGAGCGAGATTTAAGGTAAGTGACTTGTCTAACCTTGTGTGGTGGAAGTTCCCCTTAGGATTTGGTACTGTATGGAAAATTGCCATACATGAAGGCCGTGTACGCGAGGTGACGAGTGCGTACTCGAGCTAAATGTTGAAAATCCTGTTTTTGCTAAATAGTTCCTTTTTATTTCCTTAATTGAATTACGCTAGCACGAGTAGTCATCATGTTTAGCCTAATATCACATGTCTACGTGTCTTATCTCTTACTTGCAATTTGCGCAACATGCTTAGTTGAATTACCTGCTTCCTTGATTTTGTATTTAGTCTTTAACTGTAGGATTTCTTGCTGTAATTACATTGTCCCATTGGTTATGTGTTGCATATTTACTTTTGCGACTATGAGGCGGTACCTCGGGAGCGCCATTGTTGTATATTTACTTTTGGGACTACGAGCGGTACCTCGGGAGCGCCCCTGTTGCATATTTAATTTTGGGACTACGACGCAGTACCTCGGGAGCGCCTCTTTTGTGTTATTACTTTTGGGACTATGAGGCGGTACCTGGGGAGCGGCCCTGTTGTTTACCTCTATTTGTTGTATTGTTGTTATTGTTGTTGTTGTTGTTTCTTAACTTGTAGGAATCTTGTTTTCGTCACATGTTATAGTTGTCTTCTGGAATCCCTTGCCGCTATCTTCGGTAAATTTTCATTGTTCACTTTTCAGTCATTTCATTATACTGTTATATCTTCTGCCTTGTTTCCTATTATTTCCAGTAGTGACATGACCTCGTCTCTACTCTACTGAGGTTAGGCTTGGCACTTGCTGGATACCGTTACGGTGTACTTATACAACGCTTCTGCACATCTTTTTGTGCAAATCCAGGTACTGCTTACCAGACCAGGTATCAGTGAGTTAGGCCGTACGTGGAGACTTCAAGGTATATCTGCCAGCGTCCACATACCGCGGAGTCCCCCTCTATTTTTATTATGTTATTTTCCTCATTCCTCGTTAGAATCTGATGTATAGAGATATTTAGTATTTTTCTCTTTAGAGCTTGTGACTTATTTCTACCGGGTTTTGGAACTTGTAACTATTTTGAATCGTAGTTTTATTTATTTCAGATGATGAGGCTTTATTTTTAGCTTATATTCAGTTATTTCACATTTTTGTTAGGTTTACCTAGTCTTAGAGACTAGGTGCCGTCACAACATCCTATAGAGGGGAATTGAGGTCGTGACACTCCTCGAGAATCAACTCATGTAGCACATCTACATTAGGCACACAAATCCGACCCTGCATCCTCAACACCCCATCATCCCCAATAGTAACGTCTCTGGCTTCACCGTGCCGAACCGTGTCCTTAAGGACAAGCAAATGAGGATCATCATACTAGCTCCATCTGATGTGATCATATAGGGAAGACCGAGAAACCACACAAGCTAGAACCTGACTGGGCTCCGAAACATCTAATCTCATGAACTGGTTGGCCAAGGCTTGAACATCAACTACAAAAGGTTTCTCACCAATAGGAATGAATGCAAGGCTACCCATACTCACCGCCTTCTAGTCAAGGCATTGGCCACCACATTGGCCTTCCCGAGATGATTCAGAATGGTGGTATCTTAATCCTTTAGCAGCTCCGACCATCTCCGCCGCCTAGAATTAGATTCATTTGTTTGAACAAGTGCTGGAGACTTCGGTGATCCGTAAATATCTCACAAAACACACCATAGAGATAATGCCTCCAAATCTTCAACGCATGAACGATGGCAGCCAACTCCAAATCATGTACAGGGTAGTTCTTCTCATGGGGCTTCAACTGGTGCAAAGCATAAGCAATTACCATACACTTCTGCATCAAGACACACCCAATACCAATCCGAGAAGCATCAAAATACACTATATAAGAGCCTGAAGCTGAAGGCAAAACTAGAACTGGAGTTGTGGTCAAGGCAGTCTTGAGCTTCTGAAAGCTCTCCTCGCACTCATCCGACCACCTGAAAGTAGAACCCTTTTGGTTCAATTTGGTCAAAGGCGATGCAATAGACGAGAAACCCTCCACGAAGTGACGATAATATCCGGCCAAGCCAAGAAAGCTCCGTATCTCCGTAGCTAAGGACGGTCTGGGCCAACTCTGAACCGCCTCTATCTTCTGTGGATCCACCTGAATCCCCTCACTGGAGACCACGTGCCCCAAGAACGCCACTGAACTAAGCCAAAACTCACACTTGGAGAACTTGGCATAACGCTTCTCTTCCCTCAACTGCTGCAACACAATCCTCAAATGTTGGGCATGCTCCTCCTGGCTACGAGAGTACACCAGGATATCATCAATGAATATTATGACAAACGAGTCGAGATAAGGCTGAAATACACTGTTCATCAGATGCATGAATGCTTGCGTTGGTCAGCCTAAAAGTCATCACAAGGAACTCATAATGACCATAATGGGTCCTGAATGGTGTCTTTAGAATATCCGAGTCTCGAATCTTCAACTGGTGATACCCAGACCTCTAGTCAATCATAGAGAACACCCTCACTCCCTGAAGCTGGTCAAATAGATCATCAATGCATCGCAAAGAATACTTGTTCTTGATTGTAACTTTATTCAAATACCTATATTTGATGCACATCCGCAAAGTACCATCCTTCTTCTTCACAAACAGAACCGGTGCACCCTAAGGCGACACACTAGGCCTAATAAACCCCTTATCAAGAAGTTCCTTAAGTTTTTCCTTCAATTCTTTCAACTCAGTTGGTGCCATACGATACGGAGGAATAGAAATGGGCTGAGTGCCCAGCACCAAGTCAATACCAAAGTCAATATCGCTGTCGGGTGGCATGCCCTGCATCTCTGCAGGAAACACATTCGAGAAATCTCACACCACCGGGACGAAATCAATAGTAGGGGTATCAGCATCAACATCCCTCACAAAGGCCAAATAAGATAAACAACCCTTCCCAACCATCCGTTGAGCCTTCAAATATGAAATTAATCTAGAGAACCTCTCCACTCGATCCTTGGCAACCCCGGCATCGCCAACGTCACGGTCTTAGCGTGACAATCCAACATAGCATGACATGGAGACAACCAATCCATACCCAAGATTACGTCAAAATCAACCATACTAAGCAATAAGAGATCAACTCGTCTCCAATCCACCAATAGTCACTACACATGACCGGTATATACGGTCCACCACAATAGTATCGCCCACGGGCGTGGATACATGAATAGATGAGACTAAAGACTCACGGAACATATCCAGATAATGAGCAAAATACGATGATACATACGAATAAGTGGAACCAGGGTCAAACAATACAGAAGCATCCCTGTGGCATACTAACATAATACCTGTGATCACTGCATCTAAAGCAACAACATCTGTCCTGGCAGGAATAGCATAAAATTGGGCCTGATCGCCACCTGATCGGCCTCCCCCTCTAGTGCGACCTCGAGCTGCCTAGGCCCCACCCCGAGTTGGCTGGGCGGGTGGTGAAGTAACCGGTGATAGCCATAACTGGAATGCAGGTACATATTCAATGTCAGCCCTCGCTGTACAGAGCAACATCAACACAAGTATATGCACGCAAGGTGCACAAGTGGTAGTATGAGTACAACTGACCCTATGTACTCAGAAAGAATCCGAACTAACCTCGGCGAGATAAAAGAAGCAAGAACTATAGATGGTACTCATTAACACATGTGCAGTTCAATATTTCCAATAAGTATAGAATAGGTATATGATCAAATCAGGGACAATCTTAGGTAAAACCATTGTTTATGCTCACAATTCTTGATCTTAAAGTGTTCTTCTCAGTCAACAATCTAGGATATAAGGAAGATATACAAGTAAATCAGGTAATCAGTTAAAAGATTGACAAGTAAAGATGAAAGATATCTAACATCGGATCGCTTCTCAAATTCTTATTTTACATTTTGAAAGGTTTTTACAACATTTCTCATTTTCTTCCATTCAATTTACTAATTTAATGATATAAATAAGCACGAAATCATGAAACATAACCAGCTCTCCCAGAGCTCACATCAATATCAACCGCATGGACAACTCACGTGCTGCACGGACAAATCACGTGCTATAGTACTAATATCTGGATTTGCACGGACAACTCACGTGCAATAGTATTAATATTTGGATCCGCACGGACAACTCACGTACTGCACAAACAAGTCAAGTGCTATAGTATCAATATCTGAATCCATACGAACAACTCACATGATGCACAGACAACTCACGTGCTATAGTATGAATGTCTGGATCCGCACAGACAACTCATGTGCTGCACGGACAACTCACGTGCTGCACGGACAACTCATGTGCTGCACGGACAACTCACGTGCTGCACGGACAACTCACGTGCTATAGTATCAACCCGCCCGGCGTGGTCACAGGCACAAACAGCACAAATCATACCGCATAGAAGCAAGTATAAAAGAACACATGTATAAGATGGATAAAATATCATATTTCATGCTCCTGGACTGGTATAATTACATGCTAAAGTATAGGCATGTGCAATGTGTGTTATCCTAGCTCAAATCGGCAATGTATCACAGAACTAGCAATTACCAAGTTTTATTCGGGGAATTAGCCTCTTCGTAACCTCAAACATGGCTCAAATAGTACACAACAATGATACAAATATGAAAAATGTTATAGCTTAAAGCTTAACAGTCAACTCTACGCATATCATAGCCTATACCTCGAGCATGGATAAATACTCTGGTGCTCGCACGTGGGCTCAAACCCCTCAGATATATGCACCCATAGCGCGTGGCTATCAAAATAATTCAGGCAACTATTCTCAACTAAGTTTAGATCGGATTCTTACCTCAAACAAGTCGAGTTCAATACCGAGCAAGCCAACCAATACTCTAGAAATTCTATTCCGCGCGCATTAACCTCCGAACATCTTAAAACTATCCAAAAGAAACTCAAATACATCAAATAATGCCTAAGGAAACAATTTCAAATGATAAAGGTCGAATCTTTAATCAAAATTTTCGAAGACAACCAAAAAGTCATACCCGGGCCCGCACCTCGAAAAGCGAACAAACTCACAAAATCCGACAACCCATTCAATTACGAGTCCAACCATGCTAGCTTCACACAAATCCGACTCTGTCGATGTTCAAACTTCAAAAATTCATTGTATGAAACTTTAGACAAAATCCCCAATTTCTCTTTTCAATTCATCCACCAAATGCGAAAAACGAGAATAGATTCATGAAATATAATCAAAATCGAGTTGAGAATGCTAATCCCAATTCCTGTGAAATCGCCTCCAAAATCGCCCAAATCCGAGCTCCCCAACTCAAAATATGACCAAATGAATAAACCCTTGATATTATATGTTTCTGCCAGCTGTTCTGCCTCGTTTCTCATGCCAAACAATCCCTAAACTTTCTTTTAATGCCTCTAATAGATTTCCTGTGAAAGTTTAGTCAAGTTAGGCTTTTGAATCACTCCATTTGACCTTATAATGAAGGAGATGTGTAGGTTTCAATATTTGGAATAGTGTAGATTTTTAAATACAAATTTAGTGGCAATGTTGTAATTAATCTTAAAAAAATCTGGTAACCCAATTCTCAGTAAAATGTCCATAAATTCCTCATACGATGTCGAACTTGATGATTCCAGTTGCTATGGTTCCATAATTACGAAACGAATCGATTGCTTCAATCAAAATAGAAATAGGTGCTTATTTGCTTAATGTGGTACCACTTATGCTTAAAGAAACGATGTCAAAACATAAAAACGAGCGCAACACAACCCAAACCTATCCAAAACTCACCCGAGCCCCTCAGGACCTATCCGAACATATCAACAAGTCCCATAATATAATACGGAATTACTCGAGGCCTCAAATCATGCATAACAGCATCAAAATCACGAATCACACCTCAAATCGAACTTAATGAACTTTGAATCTTTCAGCTTCGAAAACTCGAGCCGAACCTTATCAAATCAATTTGGACTGAACTCAAATTTTGCACACAAGTCCCAAATGACATAACCGAAGCTATTTCAATTTTCGGAATCACAATTCGAACCCGATATCATCAAAGTTAACTCCAGATCAAACTTATTGACATTCCAAACCTTTAAATTTTCAACTTTCGCCATATAGTGTCTAAACCTTCTAGAAATATCCAAATGCAAAATCCAGGCATACGCCCAAGTCCAAAATTACCATCCGGACCAAACGGAACCGTCAAAACTCCGATCCGAAGTCAAGTACTAAAAAGTCTAACTTGGTTAACTCTTCCAACTTAAAGCTTCCTAGTTGAGAATCATTCTTCCAAATAAATTCCGAATAATCTAAAAACCAAACGATTGAACGGAATGGAAATGCTCAAAATGATCGGTCGGGTTGTTACAGCATCTGCGCAAATTGTCCGCTTCTGCGGACCAGCCTCCCCAAGCTCTCTTCCCTTTCTGTGATCCTCCAGGTGCGCCCAGGTGCGAGTCCGCACCTGCGGAATTCTTTCCACACCTGCGATACACCCAAGGCCATACTGAATCTCGCTCCTGCGCCACTCCAGCTGCACCTGCGGCCAACCTCTCGCAGGTGCGATCATCCAAGAGAACTTCCAGCTTCAGCAATGTACTAAGTCCCATTTTCAGTTCGTTAACCATCCGAAATCAACCCCAGGCTCTCGGGACCTTATTCAAACATAGCAACAAAACCTAAAACACGATACGAACTTAGTCGAGCCCTCAAATCACCTCAAACAACATCAAAAACACGAATCGTACCCCAACTCAAGCCTATTGGAATTAAGAAAATTCTAACTTTTGCAAACGACGCTGCAACCTATCAAATCACGTCCGATTGACCCCAAATTTTGTACACAAGTCACAAATGACATCATGGACCTACTCCAACTCCCAAAACTCTAATCCAAGCCCGGTATCCACAAATTCCACTCTCGATCAAACTTTCAAATTTTCAATTTTTGCCATTTCAAGCCTAATTCAACTACAAACCTCCAAATCACAATTCGGACACGCTCCTAAGTCCAAAATCACCCAACGGAGCTAACAGAACCATCAAAACTTCATTCCGAAGTCGTTTACATATAATTCAACATCCAATCAACCTTTTCAACTTAAGCTTCCAACTTTGAGACTAAGTGTCTCAATTCATTCGGAAATTTCTCCGGACCCGAACTGACTACTCCGGTATATCACATAACAGCTATAAAGTACAAAATGAACAGTAAATGAAAGAATGAGGTTACAACTTTCAAAACGACCGGCCGGATCGTTACAACATAAGAATGGGAACCGCCTCGATGGCAACTCCGGTGGCCAACCGTGTCGCCTCCCATAAGTTGTTGGTTCGTGTTCTCGTCTTTTTTCTTTTCCGATATTTATCATCATTGCCTCGTTATTATAAGACCTAATTCGAAGGGTCATACAGCATCGTAACCTTAAAAAATTATTCTCATCTGCCTTTAGCGTAGTATTCTTCAAGAAAGGAAAATCAATGACGTCTGACAAGTGTTATATCTGCTCAACATCGGCACTGTCCAAAAATGCTGCTGGCCGCAAAACAGGTGCTTTCCATATGGACTAAGGAATATGGTAACAAGGAAAGTCAATAATATTTACGGTTAAGCTACTAGTAAAGCAACACCACTACAGGAACAAAGCTCCAGGGAAAGTAACAGGGATCGACTACAAGAAATCGTTGGCGAAGTAGTTTGGACAGTAAAGTCCAAGTAAACATCAACCATCGCCACAAGAAAATTTAGCAGCCGGTTACTGCGTCAAATCGTGACAAAATGGGATATTTCACTATCCGCGAATCTGAACCAAACAAAGCGAATGTGTTCATAACGAGCCAACGCAAAGGAGAGGCAAATTTATAATATTGTGGCAAGTGTCAAAACGAAATATTGACACGTGTCAAGCTTTAAGACAAAACTCCGATAAACTTGAAGATTGAAAAAATTTATAAAATAGAAAAAATAATTTGAAGCTTTTAAAGAATTAATTTGGCCAGTTATTCACATCGTGAGTCCCACGTTTGGGCATATCTATCACACGAAGAGTCCCACGACGTTTCTTCATCCACGATCATCTATTCAAAAAATTGGACTCTTCTTTACAGATAATTTTGCATAGAAATTGGAATAAAGGGGGAAAAGAATACTCCACATCCTCTTCCCAAACGGGAGCATCAAAAACTAACTCCACAACTTACAAACTGTCTCCTATGCTAATAATGTCTCAAACGTCTGCTCATTCTTTTATTTTCTTTTCTATTCCCTTTTTTTCTCTGCTCAAAATACAGAAGTCTGCAAATATGGTTACAATACTTTATGAAATTAGTCAAATTTTAAGCAACTCGATGCAATGGAATCTCAAAGTTAGAGTCGTTCGAATGTGGGAAATGCCGGATCGTTTCAATCCTGAAAAATCATATTCGATTGAGTTGATTTTACAAGATGCAAAGGTAACATATTCAACTTTATATAGTTCTAAAGTTTCTATTCTTTTCTGGTTTTATGGATAAATTTTTCACAATAAAATGTAATAATTGTGAAAAATTATATGTAGTACCAGTACTCTGTTTCTGTTTCTGAAAGTAGTTTGTTATTAATTTCTTAACGACGAACTTACGGCAATTTTGCTTATTCAACTTCACTTAGTTTTAAAGATTCTCTTTTTTTTTCGGTTTAATGGATAAAATTTTCACAATAAATTGTACTAATTAAATGATTATGCATACTACCAATGTACTGTATCATTTCTGAAAGTTTATCATCCGAAAGTTTGTTATTAATTTCTTTAGGACAAACATACGGAAATTTTGCTTATATATGAAACATTTCTGTGTAGTGTGATTATTTCTCTATCTGTTTGTTAATGTTGTATTTACAATTGTGTTTCTCAAGTGTCTAACAAAAACGACAGTAATTCAATTTCTCTATAAAAAGTTCTTTAATTGATATGGAACTCACTGTACATATTATTATAATTCATCTATAGCCTCGGTTAAACTATTATCCGCAAGATTGTTATTAAGATGGTTAGGACGAACATAACAAAACTTTCCTCATATATGAAACAATTATGGGTAGTATAAATATTTTTTTTCTGTTTCTTAAGGTTGCCTTCACATTTGTGCACATTCTGTTACATATATGCAATTTATATGCAATATGATACATCCTAATAATTAATTTATATTTTTAGGGTGATCGTATCCAGGTCTCAATTGGGAAGTATGTAATTAAGTTTTTTATGACTAAGATACAGGAACTCGGCTTATATCGCGTGAACTACTTTGTTGTCGGACCAAACAACTTGAATTTAAAGACTACAACACACTATCTAAGGCTGACATTTACACAAAGGACAACAGTTGAGGAAATAGTTGATTCTTCATTTCATATGAATATCTTTAACTTTTGTCCTTTTGATCAGCTAACAAATCAGAATGATGTCGATGAGGCAGAATGATTCGGTAATTCTTCTCTTCCATTATTATCATGTTTTACAAAATTGTCTAACTTTTATATTTGTAGATATCATTGGTCAGGTTGTGACGTACGAAGATGTTAAGACTTACAAGCAAGGAGATTACAGAAGTGTCTTTCTCAGTGTTCAACTCGAAGATGATCAGTAAGTTATTCACTGATACAAACTATACTTTTATAGTTTAATTATTTGTATTATTTTGTTGATGAACGATTATCTTGAAACTTATAGGAGGAGCAGGATTACGGCAACCTTATGGAGTGAACTTGTAGATCAAATTCAGCCTAACTTGAATGGAGAGACTAACCTTTAATTGTTGTTTTACAATTTATGAAACCTCAAAACTTTCGAGGTTTACCAATTTTACATTTATATTTAAAATTTAGTTTAAAAAAAATATACAATTTCTAATTTTTGATTTATCTTATCTACATGTAACTACTCATTGCGTAATTGTTGGTATTCTACAAAACTTTGGATCAATTCTACTCTGCCGCAGTATGTTGAGTTTAAATCTAGTTTTGTAAAGGGTGTATTTGTTTTTAAATGGTACTTACATAATGTTACTAAGATTTATCACTTTTACCGCGTTGTGACTTATGCAGATTAGTTGCAACATGTCAATCTAACTGTGAGCTGATTACTCAAACAAGCTCAAAGCAAAGTTATTCTATCAGAGATAACTTAGCCAAAGGAACTGTATCGTTTAAAACTATTACGGATTTAATTCAGTATACAGAAGTGAGTTAAATTTAGTATTCAAGTTATATTTACTTTATGTTTTCTCAGTTTAATTTAGAATAATATTATTTTTTTCTTAAATAGGAATATACCTACTGTATTGCTGCAAAGTTGGTTAATTTGGAACTTGAACGACGATGGTCAAACTTGGTATGCAACAAGTGCACTAAAAAGGTTGACAAAATTGGGAACAAATTTTTTTTATAAGAAATGCAATGAAAAACAATGTTCTGTTGGTCACACGTAATTTTCATATCATATGGTTTTAAAACATATAAAAAGGAAATGCACAAGATTAAAAAAAATTATACTTGCAGGTATCGACTTGAAGTTCGTGTTATTGATGGAACCGCTTTTATCTTATTATTGCTTTGGAATCGCGAAGCTATGTAGATTATACGAAAGTCCGCAAAAGAATTGAAGCAAGGATTAATTGAGGTATACTAATAAACTTAATTTAGTTGTCAATTATAACGTTTCTAACCTATGAAATTTGGTGTAGGCTTCTGTTGTGGATGACGACTCTTCTTATCCAAGTGAGCTGGATGATATTCTTTATAAAAAATTTATGTTTAAGGTTATTGTTAAGCCATCCAATATTGAGAAACAAGACCAAGTCTACACTGTTGCGACGATAACTGATGATAACGATCTTGTAAAGGAATACTGCCACTCTTTCTCGAAGACACATTTAGTGTAAAATATCTTCTTACCAAACTCCAAATACATTTAACGACAACTAAATAATGTCACGACCCAAAATCCTAACCATGATCGTGATGGCGCCTCTCATGAAGACAAGGCCAGCCAATTCAACTAAACTTCATTCAAACAGTTAAACAATACAAAAATAATATAAGTACGGTTTAATAACAGCAATTTGCAACAAAATACAGTGAACCATCCTGACTACAGCCCAAACCGGGGTGTCACAAAGTCATGAGCAACTAATGAAGATCCTAATAATAGGATTACTAATACAATATCTTGGCACAATTGTTCGAAGATACTGGAAATAACAAGATAAAAGAGATACGGGGCTGCGAACGTCAACAGCTACCTCGTAGTCTTTGAATCACCACCGTGACAATAGTAGTAGTCAGTACCTCGGGGTGGAACCGATAACGCCTGAATCTGCGCATATGGTGCAGGGAGTAATGTGAGTACTTCCAACTCAGTGAGTAATAAATATAAATAATGACTGAAAGTAAGAAAACACATAAGACTTAGAACAATCCACGATGGAACAGTAAAAACATGTAACGTCTCAAATAGATAACACGAAGTAAATGGAAACAACACCAACACAACCAAAAATGCAATGCAATGCAATGCGCAATGTAATGCAAGTCATGACTATCGTGGTGGCGTGCCACCCGTTCCCTGGGTACCCGACGCTTACTGTGGGGGATTCAGTAGCGCAATATCTCGTGACGGCGTGTCACCCGATCCATGCACATTATATCTCGTGGCGGCGTGCCACCCGATCCATTAAAAATCAAATCTCGTGGCGGCGTGCCACCCGATCCATTAAAATCAAATCCCGTGGCGGCGTACCACCCGATCCATTAAAATCAAATCCCGTGGCGGCTTGCCACCCGATCCATTTACATCATATCCGTGGCGGCGTGCCACCCGATCCATTTCAAAATCATTTGAAAACATCATTTAATTTCCAAAACTGACTTCAAATAATGATTCAAATCAGTGACAAATACCCCTGAAGGATTTACATAACCGGCACGAAGCCCCAAATATGATTTCAGTAAATAGTGATAAATACCCCTGAAGGGTTTACATAACCGGTACGAAATCCCAAATATGATTTCAGTAAACAGTGATAAATACCCCTGAAGGGTTCACATAACCGGCAAGTAGCCCAAAATATGGCAAGCAGCCCAAATCATGATGATATCAAACAGGGTTCAATCAAATATGTAGTAAAATCATAAATCGGGATGGACAAAGTCCCAATCCCCAGTAGTAAACGACCCCATGCTCATCATCGAGCATGTGCCTCAATTCAATATAGCACTATGATGTGCAATCCGGGGTTTCAAACCCTCAGAACATCATTTACAAACATTACTCACCTCAAACCGGCTAAATCCTTAGCCTGCGACGCCTTTGCCCTTCAAATTGGCCTTCACATGCGTCGAATCGATCCAAATTAATAACAAATACGTCACAATATGTTGAGGGAATAAAGTCCAAGCAAAAACAATCAAAAATATCAAGAAATCCCGAAATTAGCAAAACCCGAGCCCCTGGCCCACTTTTCGAAGTTCAAAAATTTTCACATCAACGGGTTCCTTATCTCCCCACAAGTTCGTACATATCAAAAGTTCTCAAATCCGGCCCCAAATGGTCCTCTAAATACCCAATTAAAATTTCATAATCCCAAGCCCTATTTCTTCCATTTTTAGCAAGACTTCAATGATTTTCTAGGTGGATTTCACAATATAAACGAGTTTTAGGTCCAAAATTCTTACCTCCAATCGATTCTCCTTGAATCCCTCGTTAATTTCTTTCAAGAACCTCCAAAAATGAGCAACACGCCGACTCAACTTTGGAGCTGTTGTTTTCTGTATGAAAGGGGACTGCTTCGCTGGATTTTTGATTCTTTTTGCTGTGTTTTTTAAGCTTGGTTTCCGGTTGGTTTCATTGTTGGAGTTTGATAATGGAACTGGTTTTGCTATGGCTGTTTGGTGGTGGATTTTCAGCTATTTTGGGTGGTAATTTGGGGTTGTTCGACTTCTTTTTGGCAGCATTTTAGGGGTCATCTAGGGACTATTTTGATGGCATTTTTTTAGCATAAAACATGGTTGATGAGGGTTTATTTGGGTGGTGTTTTGGTGTTGATTTTGGGTGGAAAAGGGGCAGCGCGTTGGACTGTTTTGCAGCTGATTTTCACTGCTCTTCCTAGCTGTTTTCACAGCTTATTTTGCTGGGTTTTAGCTCCTTTTATGGGCAGATTTTTTTTTTGGGGGTTGTTTTAGGTCAGTTTTGGATTGTATTAGAGCTGGATTTTGGGACTGTTTACAGCTGGTCTTTTGCTGCGTTTTTGGAAGTTTTTCATGTGGATTTGGTGTCAATTTTCATGGTCAAGGAAACAACAGTTGTACCAGCCAACTTTAATCTATCATAACTTTCTGTATATATGTCCAAATGATGAATGATTTATCATTCTGGAAACTAAATTCAAAGGGCTACAACTTTCATGTTTTGAGAATTTCCAAATTCTTTATAGATTGTGAGATATAAGCTCCCAAAATCAGCTCCGTGCAGCAGAATTTCTGCAATGCACCAGCAGTAACAAATGGATAAAAATGGTCCGAAACTACTCCGAAACGCACCCAAGTCATTCGGGACCCCGTCCGGATATACCAACAAGTCCTAAAACATATTACGAACTTAGTTGAGGCCTTAAATCACATCCAACTATGCTAAAAACACGAATCATATCCCAATTCAAGCCTAATGAAACTAATAAATTTCAACTTCTACATTCGATGCCGAAACCTATCAAATCGAGTCCGCTTGACCTCAAATTTTGCACACAAGTCATAAATGACATAACGGACCTATGAAGATTTTCAGAACTGGATTCCGACCCCGATATCAAAAAGTCAACTCCTCGGTCAAACTTTCCAAAAATCTTCTATTTTTCAACATTCGCCAAAATGCGTTGAATTGTCCTACGGACTTCCAATTTCAAATCCGGACATACGCCGAAGTCCGATATCACCATAAGAAGCTATAGAAACTCTCGGAATTCTATTCCGACCCTCGGATCCAAAATCTCACCTAACAACCGGAAATCGCCAAAATATTAACTCCACCAATTCAAGCCTAATTCTACACGGGACCTCCAAAACCAATTCCGATCACACTCCTAAGTCATAAATCATCTCCCAAAACTAATCGAACCGTCGGAATTCACATCCGAGCCCTCTAACTCATAAGTCAACATCCGGTTGACTTTTTACAACTTAAACCTTCTTGAAAGAGACTAAGTGTCTCATTTCTTACCAAATCTACTCCGAACGCAAATCATTCAACGTGATTACATAAAATACGGATAGCGAAGCATAATAAAGCAGAAATGGGGAGAACGGAGCGGTAACTCGCGAGATAACTAGCCGGGTCGTCACAGACTTATATGACAAGTGGGTATTAGTCTCTCCAGATCTGGATTTCTTATATCACAAAGATCATGTGAACTGGCACGAAAATATTGGGCAAATATATTTCTTCTTAGAATTCTCAGTACCCTGGATTCATAAGTGGATCCTAGAATTCGGATATACCGAAGATAAGATACCATGTATTTACCGAGCTTATTACAACAATTTCTGGGAGAAAATGTTAAAACAAAACCCAGAAACCAAGTTATTATATGGTCAAGATACTATGGACAAATTGCTCCAAAGCACTGAAGAATATTCTTCCAAGCCTAAGACTGTGATGATTGAAGACAGTCCATTAAATCATATTGCGGGAAAAATACCGAAGAAATAATATCGGTAGGACCCACAAGGCCGACAAAATAATGTCGGTGGACCTAACTGTCACTGTTCACTGATGTGTGAACAGTAGAAGCTGTCACTATTCACTGATGTGTGAATAGTGAAGTTACTGTACAAAAATTTTCTTTTTAAAGAGAGGTTCTTCCCATTGTAGAGACAGAACGAAATTTTTCTTTTCTTAGTTTCTCTTTCTAAGTTTTGTTTCCTCTAGCCTCTATCTAGCTTTGTAATAACTTTGTAAAGTTTTTAATTTGTATAAAGAAGAAGAAGAAAAGCAGTCCAACTTGGACACAAGGGCGGGGTTCAAGGTACTTTTTATTTTTCTGTATTTATTTTAACTGTTCCGATGGCCGTGCTTATAGCCGGCTAGATATCTATCTATGTTGAGTGCTATACTGTCTAAATATTCATAAAGATGAACTAGACTCTATTAAAATCAAGAGATTTTGTTATATGAACTTTAAAAGTTTAGTATTAAAATTGATGGCTTGGTTCTGAGATGGTGGTACAGTCATAATTAAATACTATAGATCTTGGATTTGCCTTAGTGGCTACGTACAGTTGCCCGGTTGAGAACCCGTTATTGGTTGTTTTAAGAGCTGTTGTAATCCCGGGGAGCCCCTAAAAAGGTATCCTGTACACATGGTCTCAAGATCCAGTAGTGTTTAATTTATACCAAGTTGACAGGATCTGATCTGTGCCGGCGGTAGTCCGCTCGACGGTGATAAGACCTTATCAAGAGAGCATCCTTGTCCTCAAACAAGAATCAAAATTAAGGGAAATTATTATCTGAACTGTGTAAAAATTTAGTTGCAAAATTAACAGCTGTATGGCAACCTTTTACCAAAGCATGGGGCCTGTCTATAAATTAAACACTACTGGATCTTGAGACCATGTGTACAGGATACCTTTTTAGGGGCTCCCCTTGATTACAACAACCCTTAAAACAACCAATAACGGGCTTCTCAACCGGGCAACTGTACGTAGCCACTAAGGCAAATCCAAGATCTATAGTATTTAATTATGATTGTACCACCATCTCAGAACCAAGCCATCAATTTTAATACTAAACTTTTAAAGTTCATATAACAAAATCTCTTGATTTTAATAGAGTCTAGTTCATCTTTATGAATATTTAGACAGTATAACACTCAACATAGATAGATATCTAGCCGGCTATAAGCACGGCCATCGGAACAGTTAAAATAAATACAGAAAAATAAAAAGTACCTTGAACCCCGCCCTTGTGTCCAAGTTGGACTGCTTTTCTTCTTCTTCTTTATACAAATTAAAAACTTTACAAAGTTATTACAAAGCTAGATAGAGGCTAGAGGAAACAAAACTTAGAAAGAGAAACTAAGAAAAGAAAAATTTCGTTCTCTCTCTACAATGGGCAGAACCTCTCTTTAAAAAGAAAATTTTTGTACAGTAACTTCACTATTCACACATCAGTGAATAGTGACAGCTTCTACTGTTCACACATCAGTGAACAGTGACAGTTAGGTCCACCGACATTATTTTGTCGGCCTTGTGGGTCCTACCGATATTATTTCTTCGGCATTTTTCCCTGTAGGATCAGCATTCTTTTGACGAATTCTTCGTCAGCTTTGTCTTCTTTTTCTTGCCGAATTAATTTTTCAGCTTCTTCAATTGTGGTATCTATATCAATTGGTTCATCTTCTTGTGAATCTTGGTATAAAGATTGAGTAGCATTGCTTGCCATTGATTTGTCAGATTTTTCTGATCGTTGAGCAATTTGCTCAATTATGCCTTGTTTTACTTGTTGCAAATATGCTTCAATCTTTTCATCTGTATCTCCTCCTGGTTGATACAGTATTTTTCTAGCAATATGTTTTAATGGACTGTCTTCAATCATCACAGTCTTAGGCTTGGAAGAATATTCTTCAATGCTTTGGAGCAATTTGTCCATAGTATCTTGACCATATAATAACTTGGTTTCTGGGTTTTGTTTTAACATTTTCTCCCAGAAATTGTTGTAATAAGGTCGGTAAAAACATGGTATCTTTTCTTCGGTATATCCGAATTCTGGGATCCACTTATGAATCCATGGTACTGAGAATTCTAAGAAGAAATATATTTGCCCAATATTTTCGGGCCAGTTCACATGATCTTTGTGATATAAGAAATCCAGATCTGGAGAGGCTAATACCCACTTGTCATACAAGTCTTTGAGCTGTTTGGGAAGAATACCCACTGTTGGACCATGATAAGTCCACCAATTTAAAAACCAATTTGGAATATTTTTAAAAAAATTCTTATGATATACTTTTATAAACCAAGTATGTTTATGTTTAGGATTATTATAAAAAAGAGTAGTACTAAAAGCTTGGACATAGTCCCAATAAGTATAACTTGCTTTTACTCCTGTATCAAGAGTAACCTGTCTTTCCCTCATAGTGAAAAGTCCCCATTCTTCTGCGGATATAATCCTCTTTATAATAAATTTTGAGAAGTTTATTACTTGCTCATTTCTAGAATCCCGAAAGTCAGTTATCTCTACACTTTCAGTTTCTTTTAATATCTTCTCGTAATAAGATCGAGTTTTATATGACTGTCCTGGAAAACATAAATTGTCAGAGAGATATCTCTAAAGTAATTCCCATGGCTCTGATTTTCTATCAATGTCAGAGTCTTCAATAAGAAGTATAACTTCTTTTTTTGGTACTTTCTCATAGTTCTTGTTATCATAAGAACTTTCCATAGCAGCACTTGCATATGTATCACTTTGCAAGTTGGATTGATGTATATATTGCTGTAAAGTCTCGTATAACGGACTATCTTTTGGAATATCTTCCAAATTAATTGATCGAGATGATGATGCTTCAGAGGATGACGCTCCCCTTTGAGAAATATTCTCATTGACAAGAGTTCTATTACCCATTCTTATAACTGGGTTATTTCTGGAAGTTGTATAACTACTTCCTTGGCCGGTATTTCGACCTTGATGTTGATTTCTTCCTCTCCCTCTTCCTCTATTAGAGGAAGACTGTAAGGGCCAAACTGGCCTCATCCTGCATAAATCAAATTGGTCAGGATTCATTTAAATATTCTCGAGTTAAGAAATATGGCAAGGAATTATCAATTCCTTTTTTATACTCAATATCAAAATCAAATGGAGCTAATTGAGCTTGCCATCTTGCAAAAATTAGTTTTGAAGCATCATGCTTAAAATCTTTATTAAACATAAATTTAACTGCTTGAGCGTCTGTTCTAATCAAGAACCTTTAATTATATAAATAATCTTGAAATTTAAGAACACACTTAACAATCGCAAGCATTTCATGGGCTACAGTAGCATATTTCTTTTGGGCTGTAGTCCATTTCCCTGAATAATATCTGATAAGATATTCCTTCTTATCATTCGGATTTACCTGTTTCATAATACCTCCAAAACCAAAATCAGAAGCATCTGTTTCTATAATTTTTTGCCATAAAGGATTAGCAAGAGTCAAACAGGGTAAAGAAATAACTTTCTTTATAATAGATCTAACAATTTTAGTATGCTCATCAGGCCAGAGTGATTTATAACCCTTTTTGAGCCTTTCATAGAGAGGCGCCAAGTACTTAGACAAATCCTTTATAAAAGGAGAAATATAATTTAAGCTTCCTAAAAATCTCTGTAATTGAGTTCTATCAGTGATAACATCGGGAAATTTAGAGGTAAATTCTATTGCACGTTGAATGGCAGTTATCTTTCCCTGACAAATATAATGCCCAAGAAATATAACATTAGTCTGAAACAGACTCATCTTTGGTTTAGATATAACCAAACCATTTTGTATTACAATTTTCTTGAAAATATCTAGATGCTTGTAATGCAATTCTAATGTTTTAGAATAAACAAGAATATCATCAATATAAACAATAATAAAATCCAAATAAGGATTAAAATTATCATTCATAATTTTCCAAAATTCAGAAGGAGCATTTTTTAAACCAAATGGCATAACATTCCATTCATATTGACCAAATGGAATATTAAAAGCAGTTCTATAAGTATGCTCTTTAAATAATTGAATCTGCCAATAACCAGATTTTAAATCAAATTTTGAAAAAATATTGGCATCATATAATCTTGAAAGCAAACCTTTTTTATTTGGGATCGGATATCTGATCCATTTCAAAACTTTATTTAAAGGTTTGTAATTTATTACTAACCTTGGTATTCCACGTTTTTTTTCTGCAGCATTGTTAACATAAAAGGCAGTGCAAGACCATGGATATTTAGAAGGTTTAATCAAATTCTTTTGCAAAAGTGTATCAATTTCTTTTTTGCAAAATTCTACCAGTTCGGAATTCATCTGGCAGGGACGAGATTTTGTAGGAATATTTTCCTCTGAAAAAGTTTTTTCATATGGAAGAGAAACAACATGCTTTTTTCAATCCCAAAAGCACTAGGATGATCAGCACAATTAGATATAGCAAATTGTTCAGAAATAAGTTTAATCTTTTCCTGAACTTTTGTAGTTTTTAATATATCCTCTATAGACATGCTATATATTTCATGTTGCAAAGAATTCATATGAAATATTTTTTTGTCAATCAAAGAATTAATATTACGAGCAATAGGTTCAGTTATAAACTGAAAAGAAATTTTATTTCCCATATATGTAGCATCAAATCCATTACTATCTACATGAGTAAACGGATAAATTGCCTGAATAAAAGGCGTTCCTAATATAATAGGAGGAAATATTTTATCTTTAACCAATATAAAGAAATGAGGAATACACATTTTTTGTTTGCAAACATATGCATTTGGCAATTTATACTCAATTTTCATTCTATCACCAGATGCAGAATTAGCCTTGTGAGAGGTTTTTTGAAAATATCTGGAAGGAATTATTCCTTCTCGAATACAACTAATATCAGCACCACTATCAATAAGAGCAGTTTCAGTAATTGAAAAATTATTATCAACTAAAATAGTGCACTTAACAAACCATCTATGCGAAGTGACTATTTGCATCATCCCTAAAAACAAATCGTGATTAGGATCCATAATAGCCTTTTTCGAAAAATCAGAAATTTCTTCTGAGTCATTATTTTCAGGCATAATACCCTTTTTCTTAAAATCAGTTGAAACATTTTTCTCAACTTGATCCATTCTATGATCCAAAATCATTTGATTTTGTTTAAGAGATTTAATCTCATTTTTCAATCGTCCTACTTCAATTTTTAAATCATCCATAGAAGAGGTATTACTAGGAAGATTCATATTTTGTGGGGAATGTTTTTGCAAAAGTCGTTTTTGAACTTCCGCCATAGAATATGGAACTTCATCTAGTATATCTCTTTTCTTAATAGGCTTATCAGCCAAAGTGGAAGTAGAAGTAGAAGAAGTAGAAGCCAAGTTTATAATTTTTTCTCTTAAGACAGGGTCTTGAACTTCTTTTAAAAGTTGCAAAATATTATCAGAAGTAAATGGTTTTATTTCAAAATTATTTTGAAATTGTGATTGGAGTTTATAAAAATCCAAATTTTCACAAGAACAAACACCATCACATTTATCACAAAGATTATCATCATCAGATAAATAATCAACTAATTTAATAGAATCTTCAGAAGAGACTGATGAAGAACTACCACTATCATAATTATCAGACGAAGTTTCTGCCATGATTTGCAAAAACTTTTCTTTGGATTTATCATACATTTCAAGAGCGAGCGCTTTAAGCTTCTCTTTTTGCAATTTGGAGCGATGTGACCAAATTTGCCACATTTGTAACACTTTATGTCTTTTAGGTCTCTTTTAGACCTATTCTTAGCAAATCGCATATTTTTGCGATGCTTTCTTCGAGCATATTGCTCTTCTTTTGATCGACGATGTCTTTTCCTACCTTTTATTTGGTAATAATCGCCTTTCTTCTTCCCTTTTCCCTTTTTCCGAAAAGAAGAACCATCGTCCATTGCAAATTGTAGACAGAAATCACCTACTGAGCTCTTTCAGTTAATTTCTGTCTTTTGAGCTGCTGTTTTAATTTTAGCTCATTGCATAGGTTTAACCCTTCTTGGGTACATGCACCTATCAATTTCCCATAGGTAAGAGTATTATAAAAAATTTGAATATTATTACCACGAAGAGTTTTACGAACTCTTTCCGCAAATAACGGTGGTAATCCATCTATAAACTTTCCTTTCCAGTGGTCGCTATTACTTTCAGGTAAATCCATTACCCTGCTAAGGAAAGTATCTTTATTCCAACGAAAATCACCTAAATGTCTACATCTAAGACCATCTAATAATGTACGAATATTTTCATACATATTAGTAAATCTACCACTAAAATATTCTATAATGGTTAATACAAGAGTATAGACACAATCTTGTCTTCCTGCAACTAGAGCTCTTCCTAAATTATCTACTCCAGGTTCGCTCTGAATTGCATTATAAATAGCAAGTTTATCATCAGCGGACATAAAATTATCCCACCATCCTCCTAATTGACCTGTAAAGCCAACCACTATCATTCTAGTGATAACTGTCTCGGTATTTCGATCAGTAGTGGCTTTACAAATAGTAGAATACATCAACATACGATGTACAAGAATACTGATTTGTCTATCAGTCAAACCATCTAAATTCCATTCATAAATGGCATCACCGTTATAACTGGTGTTGGTTTGATTCCAGTCACGTTCTTCTACTAGAACATCCTGAGGTGTTGGTCTAGGATAATAATAATTATCCATTCTAGGCATATCGCCATATCGTTTGCCTATTTTTCTAAGCTTATGAAGCTTATTTAACTCGGACCTAGTTTCTTCCCTATAATCTTTGGAAGGGCCAGAAATATTTTCTACAAATTCAGAAGCTAAGTCAAGAGGCTTAAGATTTAGACCAGCTAATTTTTTATTAACCAGTTGTTCTAAATCTTCTCGAGATTTTATCTGAAATCCAGTAATCTCTGGAGGCCTCTGTATTGAAGGAGGTAATTTGGTAGAAGTGGAAGGCTC
>MCJB01010110.1:0-110527 GCA_002018475.1 Nicotiana obtusifolia | reverse complement strand
GAGTTAAAGTAGATAAGAACTTATAATAAATTCTATAAGATAAACATATAAGTTCAGATCCAGGAGCATAATTATAACCATGCATCTTAACATTTAAAGGTAATGCATCCAAATATTGATGTCAGATAAAGATAATTGCAAATTGGGTTGAGTATTGAAATATACGGGACCATAAGCCACCGTAGATTCAATTGAACCCATCAGAGATGCTCTAAAATTCAGATTTCTCGCATCTCTTAATGCAGCCATAAATGATTCAGGTAACCCTTTAAGAGTTAATGGCTTAAAAGCAATTTGCACCATGCCAATATGCATAAAACAATACTTTTTTCTATAAAGCATAATACCACGTTCATTTGATAAACGCACAGTTTGCTTAGAAGAATTTAAAGCAAGAGATTGTTCAGTTGTTTTTATCAACTGTTTAGAAGAGAATTTATCAAAAAATCCATAATCATAAATCTTATTAATTGGGACTTGAGGAATAGTCCATTTATTTAATAAATCAAGATTCAGTGGTACATCTACCTCTTCAAGTCTAGTATTTTTAATACTAGATTCTCCGATATCCATGTTCGATAAGAATATCTATGTTGAATACTATAACTGTCAAATATCATAAAATAATTTCTAGGCTTTGATACCAAGTTGACAGGATCTGATTTGTGCCGGCGGTAGTCCGCTCGACGGTGATAAGACCTTATCAAGGGAGCATCTTTGTCCTCAAACAAGAATCCAAATTAAGGGAAATTATTATCTAAACTGTGTAAAAATTTAGTATCAAGATTAACAGCTGTATGGTAATCTTTTGCCTAAGCATGGGGCCTGTCTATAAATTAAATATTACGGGATCTTGAGACCATGTATACAGGATACCTTTTTAGGGGCTCCCCGGGATTACAACAGCCCTTAAAATAACCAATAACGGGCTTCTCAACCGGGCAACTGTACGTAGCCACTAAGGCAAATCCAAGATTTATAGTACTTAATGATGACTGTACCACCATCTCAGAACCAAGCTATCAATTTTAATACTAAACTTTTAAAGTTCATATAATAAAATCTCTTGATTTTAATAGAGTCTAGTTAATCTTTATTACAGTTATAGTATTCAACATAGATATTCTTAATGAATATGGATATCGGAGAAACTAGTATTAAAAATACTAGACTTGAAGAGGTAGATATACCTCTAAATCTTGATTTATTAAATAAATGGACTATTCCTCAAGTCCCTATTAACACAATTTATGATTATGGATTCTTTGATAGATATTCTTCCAAACAGTTGATAAAAACAACTGAACAATCTCTTGCCTTGAATTCTTCAGAACAAACTGTGCGTTTACTAAATGAACGTGATATTATGCTTTATAAAAATAAGTATAGTTTTAGCATATTGGCTTGGTGCAAATTGCTTTTAAACCTTTAATCCTTAAAGGGTTACCTGAATCTTTTATGGCTGCATTAAGAGATGCTAGAAATTTAAATTTTAGAGCATCTCTGATGGGTTCTATCGAATCTACGGTGGCTTATGGTCCCATATATTTCAATACTCAACCTAATTTGCAATTATCATTATCTGACATCAATATTCTAGATGCCTTAACATTAAATGTTAAGACTCATGGTTATAACTATGTTCCTGGATCTGAACTTATATGTTTATCTTATAGAATTTATTATAAGTTCTTGTCTACTTTGACTCCTCGATGTAAACTGACAGATATGTCAAACGAGACCATGATATTTGAAATAAATTTTGCTAGATCCAAAGTCACCACTAGGAGACTTATTGGGTGGAATGAAATTAATTTTCCTTCCACATGGATCTTAGACTCTGTTATATCTCCAAGTAAACAGTCCGATGATATTACTAATCATGAATATTCGTATGTTAGTCAAACTCCTGAAGGAAGAATTTGTATTCAGTTTGAGGACAATAAGTCTTTAATACCTTATAGACGTTCTTTTGCTGATACCAGAAGGTTATCACTACCTTCAACCCATTCTTATATTGCTCCCCTAGAACCTATTTATGGTCCAGCTAGGTTAATTCGAGTTGCATCACTTCATACGATTTCCACTAATGATGATAATAAGCGTGTTGATCGTATAAACATTGATTCCAAAAATATTGTCAGAGACGATAACGATAAGTCTTCTGATAAGGATATTCCTATTGCATCCGAGATGGATTTCAATTTGAATAGTGTTTAAATGATTAGGTTCTAAATTGATTTTAGTCCGGAATCACCGGCAAGAAAACATATTCTGTCAGAATTTTGTCACGATAGATGGAAAAGTTTTAAAAATTGGTATACTGAGTATTATACCACTAATGATAAAAGGAGTATTTCTCAAGAATTTTATGAATTTTGTGCATTGCATAACCAAATAGTATATTTTGTTCCATGGTTCTTATCTACCTACATGCCTATGTATATTAAGGTGCTTGAAAGAACTTATTTAGATAAGTCTGGTAATATGGTGAACAGTATTTATCCTCCACAAGCTCCTTTTGTATTACCTAATAATACAGGCATTACTTTTGCTGCTTTTCAATGATTTATTGAAGATGATATTGCTAGCAATGGTATTAAAGAGGTTAATAATCTGATTTCTCAAAATAATTATTTGTCTCTATATGTTAAAATTTTGGGTGAACATATTAGTTCTGTTGATTCAAAACTTGATTGTTTGGTTGATTTGGTTAAAAAGATCAGTATTCCTCCTTCATCAGATCGCTCTTTAGTAGTTCATTCGGCTCAAGTAATTTCCGATGAGCCCTCTTCATCCATTAAATTACCAACCTCTATACAGAGGCCTCCAGATATTACTGGTTTTCATATTAAATCGCGTGAGGATTTAGAACAACTGGTTAATGAAAAATTAGTTGGCCTAAACCTCAAACCCCTCGAATTAGCCTCTGAATATGCAGAGAATATTTCTGATCCTTCCAAAGATTATAGGGAAAAAACCAGATCAGAACTCAATTAGCTTAGAAAATTAGGCAAAAGATATGGTGATATGCCTAGAATGGATACATATTATTATCCTAGACCAACCCCTTAGGATGTTTTGATTGAAGAAAGAGACTGGAACCAAACTAACACCAGTTATAACGGTGATGCCATTTACAAATGGAATTTAGATAGCTTAACTGATAGGCAAATTAGTATTCTTGTACATCGTATGTTGATGTATTCTACAATCTGCAAAGCTACTTCTGAAAGAAATACAGAAACAGTAATTTGCAGAATGATTGTTGCAGGATTTACCGGCCAACTAAGAGGCTGGTGGGATAATTTTATGTCGGCTGAAGATAGAGCAGCTATCTACAATGCAACTAAGACTGAACCTGGGGTAGATAACCTAGGAAGAGCTTTAGTTGCAGGTAGACAAGATTGTGTCTATACCTTAGTTTTGATAATTATAGAACATTTCAGTGGTAGATTTACCAATATGTATGAAAATATTCGTACATTATTAAATGGGCTTAGATGTAGACATCTAGGTGAGTTTCGTTGGTATAAGGAAACCTTTCTTAGTAGGATAATGGATTTACCCGAAAGTAATAGTGAACATTGGAAAGGAAAGTTTATAGATGGATTGCCCTCTTTATTCGCAGAAAGAGTTAGAAAAGCTCTTCGTGGAAACAATGTCCAAATTCTTTATAATACCTACACCTATGGCGAATTAATTGGTGTATGTACCCAAGAAGGGTTAAGTCTATGCAACGAGCTGTAGTTAAAACAACAGCTCAAGCGACAAAGACTAACTGAAAAAAATCAGTTAGGCGATTTCGATCAACAATTCGGAATGGAAGATGGCTCCTCCTTTAAAAAGAAAAGGAGCAAAGGAAAGAAAGGAAATGATAGAGACGATGATTACCAAAGAAAAGGTAAGAGGAGACATCGTCGATCCAAAGAAGAGCAATATGCTCGAAGAAAACATCGGAAAGAAAAGCGATTCGCTAAGAACAGATCTAAACGAGATCTGAAAGATATAAAGTGCTATAAGTGTGGCAGATTTGGTCACATCGCTCCAAATTGCAAGAAAGAGAAGCTTAAAGCGCTTGCTCTTGAAATGGATGATAAATCCAAAGAAAAATTGCTGCAAATTATGGCAGAAACTTCGACAGACGATTATGATACTGATTATACTTCATCCGCTTCTTCTGAAATGTCTGTTAAATTATTTGATTTATCTGATGATAATACTTGTGATAAATGTGATACTAGTAATGGTGCTTGTTCTTGTGAAAATTTAGATTTTTATAAAATACAATCCCAATTTCAAAATGATTTTGAAATAAAACCAATTACTTCTGATAATATTTTAGAATTATTAAAAGAAATCTCGGATCCTACTTTACGAGAAAATTATTAATATGGCTTCTACGTCTACTTCACAACCAGCTGATAAGTCTATGCGAAAAAGAGATATACTAGACGAGGTTCCATATTCTATGGCAGAAGTTCAAAAACGACTTTTAGAAAAAAAAACTCGCCACAAAATATGAACCTTCCTAGTTATACCTCTTCATTGGATGATTTAAAAATTGAAGTTGAAAGACTAAAAAGAGATTAAATCTCTTAAACAAAATCAAATAATTTTGGACCATAGGATAGGACAAGTTGAGAAAAATGCTATTTCAACTGGCCAGATTGATACAAAGAAAAAAGGGATTATATTACCTGAAAGTAATGATTTAGAGGAAATATCTGAATTTCCCAAAAAAGCTATTTCTGATCCTAATCACGATTTGTTTTTAGGAATGATGCAAATAGTTACTTCGCATAAATGGTATGTTAAGTGTACTATTTTAATTGATGATAATTTTTCAATTACCGAAACTGCGCTTATTGATAGTGGTGCTGATATAAGCTGTATTCAGGAAGGAATAATTCCAACCAGATATTTTCAGAAAATTTCTCATAAAGTTAGTTCTGCTTCTGGTGATAGATGAAAATAGAATATAAACTGCCTAATGCATATGTTTGCAAACAGAAAGTTTGTATTCCTCATTTCTTTATTCTTGTTAAAGATAAAATGTTTCCTCCTATTATATTAGGAACTCCTTTTATCCAGACCATTTATCCATTTACTCATGTTGATAGCAATGGGTTCGATGCTACATATATGGGTAAAAAGATTTCATTTCAGTTTATAACTGAACCTCCTGCAAAAATATAAATGCTTTGATTGACAGAAAAATATTTCATATGAATTCTTTACAGCATGAAATCTACAGCATGTCAATAGATGATATTCTGAAATCTACTAAAGTTGAGGAAAAGGTTAAATTAATTTCTGAACAATTTGCTATATCTATTTGTGCTGATCATCCTAGTGTTTTTTGGAATAGGAAAAAACATGTTGTTTCTCTTCCATATGAAGAAACTTTTTCAAAGAGGAAAATATTCCTACTAAATCTCGTCCTTGTCAAATGAATTCTGAATTAGTTGAATTTTATAAAAAGGAAATTGATACTCTATTGCAAAAGAATTTAATTAAACCTTCCAAGTCTCCATGGTCTTGCACTGCTTTTTATGTCAACAATAAAAGAACGTGGAATTTCAAGATTAGTAATTAATTACAAACCTTTAAACAAAGTTTTAAAATGAATTCGATATCCGATCCCAAACAAAAAGGATTTGCTTTCAAGATTATATGACACAAATATATTTTCAAAATTCGATTTAAAATCTGGATATTGGCAAATTCAATTGTTTAAAGAGCATACATATCGAACTGCTTTTAATGTTTCTTTTGGACAATATGAATGTAATGTTACGCCTTTTGGATTAAAAAATGCTCCTTCTGAATTTCAAAAGATTATGAATGATATATTTAATCCTTATTTGGATTTTAGTCTATATTGATGACATTCTTATTTATTCTAAAACTTTAGAATTGCATTTCAAACATCTTGATATTTTTAAAAGAATTGTTATACAAAATGGTTTGGTTATATCTAAACCAAAGATGAATTTATTTCAGACCAATATTAGATTTCTTGGACATTATATTTGCCAAGGAAAGATAACTCCTATTCAACATGCTATAGAATTTGCTTCTAAATTTCCCGATATTATTACTGATAGAACTCAACTACAAAGATTTTTGGGAAGTTTAAATTATGTTTCTCCTTTTATAAAGGATTTGTCTAAAGATTTGGCATCTCTTTATGAAAGACTAAAAAAGGGTTATAAATTACCCTGGACTGATTTGCATACCAATATTATTAGACTTGTTAAAAAGAAAGTTAGTTCTTTACCTTGTTTAACTCTTGACAATCCTTTATGACAAAAAATTATTGAAACAGATGCTTCTGATATAGGATTCGGAGGAATTCTTAAGCAGGTCAACCCGAATGATAAGAAAGAATATCTTATCAGATATTATTCAGGAAAGTGGACTGCGGCCCAAAGGAAATATGCGACCGTAGCCCATGAAATGCTTGCTATTGTTAAATGTGTTATTAAATTTCAGGATGATTTATATAATCAGAAGTTCTTGATAAGAACAGACGCTCAAGCTGTCAAATTTATGTTTAATAAAGATTTTAAGCACGATGCTTCAAAATTAATTTTTGCAAGATGGCAAGCCCAATTGGCTCCATTTGATTTTGATATTGAATATAAAAAAGGAATTGATAATTCCTTACCAGAGAATTTTTAAATGGAATCTAATCAAATTCATTTGGTATGCAGGATGAGGCCAGTATGGCCACCCCAGTCTTCCTCTAATAGAGGAAGAGGAAAAGGAAGAAATCAAGGCCGATATCCCGGTCGAGGAAGTAGTTATACAACTTCTAGAAGCAGCCCAATTATACAAATGGGTAACAGAACTCTTATGAATGAGAAAATTTCTCAAAACGATGAGGCATCCTCATCAGGATCTATTAACTTGGGAGATATCCCAAAAGAAAGCCCATTATATGAGGCACTGCAAAATTATATGCAAAGCCAGTCAAAATCTCAAAGTGATACCTATGCGAATATTTCTATGGAAAGTTCTAATGATATTAAGAACTACGAGAAATTGTCAAAACAAGAAATTATACTTCTTGTTGAAGATGCAGATATTGATAGAAAATCTGAACCATGGGAATTACTTCAGAGATATTTCTCTGAGAATTTATATTTTTCGGGCCAGTCATACAAGACCCGCACTTATTATGAGAATATTTTGACAACTACTAAACGTGTTGAGATATCTCACTTCAAAGATTATAGAAATGAGAAAGTTTATAATTTCTCAAAATTTATTATCAAGCGAATCATATCCACTGAAGAATGAGGACTTTCCACTATGAGGGAAAGACAAATTACTCTTGATAATGAAGTCAAGGTTAATTGTACTTACTGGGATTATATCCAGGCTTTTACTTATACCCTTTATTACAATAATGAGAAGCATAAACACACTTGGTTTATAAAGGTGTGTCAGAAAAACTTTGCCAAATTTATTCCAAATTGGTTTTTAAATTGGTGGACCTATCATGGACCGACAATTAATCCTGCCCACCCAGCTCAAGGAATTATATGATAAATGGGTAGAAGTGTCTCCTGATCTGGACTTGTTATACAAGAAAGATCATGTTAATTGGACCGAAAGGATTGGGCACATATATTTTTTCTTAGAATTTTCTATTCCTTGGATACACAAGTGGGTTCTAGAATTCGGTTATACCGACGAACATATCCCTTGCATATACAGGATTTATTATAACAAATTTTGGGAAAAGATGTTGAAAGAAAACCCAGAGACCAACAAATTATGGGGACAAGAAACTATTGACAATATTGTCCATAGCATAAAAGAGTATTCCGCTCGAATAAAGACTGTAAAAATTGATGACAGTCCTTTGAAGCATATTGCCAGGAAAATCATTTATCAATCTGGTGATAAAGAAGCACAAATTGAAGCCTATCTAAAGGAAGTTCGACAAAATTTAATCGAACAGATATCTGAAAAATCAGACATATCTATGAAGAGTAATACAAGCCAGTCTATGTACGAAAATTCGCAAGCTGATGAAGAAATTGATACTAATATTTTGCAAGTAGCTGAGAGATTAATTCAGCAGGAAAAGAAGACAAAACTGACAAAGATTTCGTTAGAAAAATGCAGATAATACAAGGCAAGAAACCAACAAGATAAGGTTGGTGGTAGGACCTAGTGGGACAGCCGATAAAATCAAGTGGTAGGACCCCAGTGGGACCCATGACAGAAATATCTGTCACTGTGCATTGATAGAGCACAGCTGTACAAATACTGTAGAAAAGTAGAATTTTTTTATAAATAGAGGCCTTGCCTCATTGTAAAAACAAGAAGAAAAAATTTTCCTTTCTTCATTTTCTCTCTCTAGCTCTGCCATCCCTCTAAGTCTTTGTAACCTTTTGTAAAGTTTTTGAAGTTTTGTATATAAGAAGAAGAAAAACCGTCCAACTTTGGGCACAACCTCGGTACTTCAAGGTATTTTAATTTTTATTTTAATTTACTTTTTAGTTCTCCGATGGCCGTGCTTATAGCCGGCTAGATATCTATCTATGTTGAGTACTATGCTGCTTAAATATACATAAAGATGAACTAGACTCTATTAAAATCAAGAGATTTTATTATGTGAACTTTAAAGGTTTAGTGTTAGAATTGATAGCTTGGTTCTGAGATGGTGGTACAGTCATGTATAAATACTATAGATCTTGGATTTGCTTTAGTGGCTACGTACAGTTGCCCGGTGGAAAAGCCCGTTATTTGTTATTTTAAGGGCTGTTGTTATCCCGGGGAGTCCCTAAAAAGGTATCCTATACACATGGTCTCAAGATCCCGTAGTATTTATTACATAGACAGGCCCCATGCTTAGGTAAAAGGTTACCATACAGCTGTTAATTCATATACTAAATTTTTACACAGTTCAGATAATAATTTCATTATTATTATTATTATTATTATTATTATTATTATTATTATTATAAAAAGCAAAGAATTCTCTGGTATAAGACAGAAAATAAGTTTCCCAAGTTGAATTGATCCGTCCTATGAAAAGTCTTGTCCTTTTCAAGGCTGTTGGAATTACCAAGCATGATATTCAATATTTCATGCATTCTAATTTTGATGTCTCATATGATTTTAAATCAATTATAAAATAATTTTACACCCTTCTATTTATTAATAAAATTGATTCAAAAAATAGAGACCAAATTAAGAATTCTTCAAGAATTAATTTCTAAAAAGAATAATGAAAATTAAATATTGAAATATGTGCAAAGAAAAAGTTTTTCATTTTACAAAAGTGAAGATAATTGCGGAACAACTTACAATTGAAATTTGAAAGTAAGCTAATTCGGAAGAATTTAGGTATTGACTACAAAGAATAGATTCTTTTCCATACGTAAATATTTGATGTATTAGTTCATCTAGGGTTCTATCAAATAATAAAATTTAAAAACTAGCCATTAGACCATTAGAACTTAGTAAAGGAAGAGGATCAATCAGATGCGAACTCATGTTGAAACTTGTTTAATTTCTCCTATTATATATGAAGATAATACCTTCCTCTCATTATTTTCAAATGTGGTTCACATTAAATATGTACAAATATAAACTCTAGAACTCAGTCACTAATATTGAAATCGTGTTCTGAAATTCAAAACTCATAAGATTGAAATCCTAACCCTGCTACTATGAAAGATATAAAGAAAATAAAAAGACTATTGTTGATTAGTAATTTTCGAATAAAACTACTCAGTACAATATAAATTTAAAGTTAAAAATTTTAATTCGCACCAAAATCTTTACCACCAAAAAAAAAATGAAAAGAATACAATGGGAAAAGTATGGTCAAGTGCTTACTTGAATAGTTCAAGGAGCAATTAATATTAAGTACGGAAAAGGACCAATACTCTAACTTATTGAAAATGGCTCACAAATGCCTTTCGTTAACCTTTTGGTCTAAAAATACCCTTAACGTTTTATTTTTAGCTCAAATATACCTTTGAAACTAACAGAACATGGATGGTAAATTTTGGCAATTAAAATATCCATGTGGCATTTTTAAAGCTTGCCACGTGTATTTCTTTTAACAAAATTAAAACCTATCATTTTCTTATAACCCAACCCACCCAAGTCGATATAACCCGCTAGTGTCTTTCCTCTTCTTTCAAAATTTACTACTTCAATAATGGAGGTAAACAAAATAGACCTATCTCATTCTTTTCCTTCTTCCCCTCAGATAACCATAAATTTTCTCTTCCTTTTTTTCATTCTATCCATAAACAATCAGATAAACAAAAGATTCTAAGAAGAAGGGTAGAAGAGGGATAAGATGAAGTCAAGCGAATGGTGAACAAGAACCGGAAGTGAAAGCTGAAGAAGTAAAAAAAGAAATATCCGATAGAACTCTTTAAATCGAGATGTTTTGAGAGATCTGAGAAGCTAGATTTCAATTGAATTCAATTATTTTTCTACTACAAATGACATCCGATTTACAATTTTATTTTTATAACTATTGCAACTTCATCTTCATGTTTCAAAATCAAATCTATAAAACTAATCTAAATCGACTATGTGTTTCACAAATAAATAAACAATATTTTCATCCTCCTAATCCCATATCTAACTGAAAGAAAGATTATGGCAGCAAAGACAATTATGGTGGAAGACATCGGAATAATGGGAAGAGACAAATGTTTGAAGAAAGGAAGTTTTGGTCTGAAGAGATGAAAATTAAAAATTTTACTAAAAAAATAAAAAAGTTCTTATTTATTTTTGAGATGGCAAGAATATAATAAGAGTATTTTAGATAATAAAAAATGGATACAAGTCTAATAAAACAGGTGGATGATAGGACTCGGGTGGATTGGGTTTTTGAATTTGTAAGTGGTTTTAAGGATATGTGATTTAACTTGATACAAAACGACAAATTAGATTGCAATTGAAATAAGTAATGGAGTAAATGCAAATCACACAAGTTGGACAGTCTTAGCATTGAAGGTTAGCCACCCTTGAGCCAAAAGTGCTTTAATTGATGTCAGAACAGAACAACAAGAGAATAAAAAGAACTTAAAGAGAATAATAATATATTGCTTTGGGATGCGTGTTAAAAAATGTGTCCAATAAATAATCAAACCCCCCTTTATATAGTAAAGGAATCCTACTTTAGGTACAATTCTATAAAAGGTAAAAGATATCTTGATTTGTTGATTGTCGGTTCCTTATTGATTCGTGTCGAGATTTTCGCTGTAATATCCGACCGGTACGGATATTTCGGTCTTCTGTTAGTTATCTCAAAAATGTCTCTCCGAGCTTGTTCGAGGCTAAGGTCGACACCCGGCTCAATGTTCCTCGAAGGTAGGCTTTCCGACCTCGGGTTTCTAGCTCGGTGGGACTCGAGGCCGACCTTCAGTCCTTGGTCGCCACGTTCCAAGCATAATCTACCAAGTTGTAGTCGAGCTCAACTTCGACCGTATATAGATAGTCCCCTCATTTTTCGGAGAGCAGACGACGAGAAACGACATGAACTTCCGATCCTGACTTCGATATTTTGTGACAGAAACGACAAAATAGTCGAAACATCTCGTCAGTCAAGTCTTAATGGCATTAAATGCATGTCAGTTGTTGGTCAGCCACTCTCAGATGTGAACAGTCACTGAGAAACTATAAAATACTCCTTATTAGTTCATTCAAACTTTACTTTTAAAACTTCTCCCCTCGTACCTTAGAAATTTCAACACTTCCAAGCATTAATTTTCTAGTTACTCTGAAATTCTTTTATAAGAACTTCTGTTCTTTATCCCAAACCATCAAGCATACTCTTCTAACTTCCTCTTTTTCCTTTATTTTCCAAAGAAATGGCGAAGACTTCAAAATCCGTACCCCAAAAAGAAACTCTCTCTTCCTCGTGGCTGGCTACGAGAAAACCGTCTCGCGCACTGCTGTCGAGGAACCGGCACCGGAATCTCCTCTGAAAATATTTATTATCGAGAGGTGCCCGGTCAATGCCGATTTCAAGATTGAAAACCTTCTTCCATACCAGGCCTATGTGAGGCGGTCTTGAGGTACATCTGCTCGATCACCGAGGATGTTCTCTCTGAAGTCATAAAGGATTGCAACTGGGCTGACAAAAATGTGGTGGTTCCCAAATCTGACGAAGTCATCACCACCTACGTCGAGAGATTTTTAAGTGTTTACACTTATTTCTTCATGTTGGATCCCTTGGACCCGATCATCATCGACTTTTGCAAGAGATATGAGGTAACCCTTGGTCATATTTACCCCTCTTTTTGGAGGATCGTAATCCTCCTCAGTTTCTTTGTGAGCAAGATCGAGGGGTGCCCTTTCACGATCGACCACCTTATGCATTTATACCGTCCCCGACTCTACCGGGGAGGACTGATCAAGCTCACCCGTCGGGCCAGCAAAGCTGCGTTGTCGAGTATCGACGAAGATAGGGATCGAGGTTGGCTAGGCCATTTCGTCCGAGTGAGGACCTCGGACTTGATCCCGACCGAGCACATGCCGTTCCCTGATAAGTGGAACATGAAATGTAAGTATATAATTTTTCTTCCAAGGTTATATTTATTGCCCTTTTTCCTTCTTTCTTATCGGTGTTTTGTGACGGTGCAAATATTGTCCGGATCCCGAACGCGGTTCCTCGACTCAAGGAGTAGGTCAAGGGCATAGTATCACAAAGGCCTTATTCCGAGTGCTCGTGGCGCGAGCTTTCAAAGGGCCGATGGGAGGCCCGTTCGCACGGTGAGATCCCTTCCATAAGTAATATTTGGTTTCACTTCCGTATAATTAAGTCCTTACTTTTTTGTAGGTTTACCCAAGGATGTCCAGATGAGGCCCCTATCCGGTAGTGACGATTTCCCCACTAAATCCCCTGCTCCAAAATAGGGTGAAGAAAAGAAGAGAAAAGGGCTCCAAGTTCTCTGGGCTCGGAGAAAAGAAACCAAAGAGAAGGCTGGTGCGCAAGTCCAAAGAAAGCACCAGCGCTCGAGCACCACCTTCGAATTCCCTCTATCAGTTGAGGGATGAATCCGAAGAATAGGGGTGGGCATAATACCGATCGAACTGAAAAAATCGACCGAACCAAAAATTTCGGTTTATTCGGTTTTGTTTTTTCGATTTTTCGGTCGGTTTGCGATTTATATTTTTAAAAGTTCAGTTTTCGGTTCGGTTTTCGGTTTTAACGGTTCAGTTTTTTTTTATATGCCCACCCCTAAAATTCATATTTGTTGACAAGAACTTTCTTTTGATTTTCAGAATTCTTTTGCTTAGTCTTTAGATACTTTTTCTTCCTTGTTTTATTTTTTGGTCAACTATTATTTTTTTGTGAAAAAAAAAAAAAGAAAACTAAGGACCCGTTAGTTTATATATTTTTTTTCTTTTTTTGAATTTTTTAAAATATGTGTTTGTCCATGAAATTTTATAAGTCTTTGAAAATTTTTCTTATAAAAATTAAGCTTGTGTGAGTATGCTAAGTTGTTACTACCATTGTTTCGTTGTTACTTAACAATAACAAAAAGAGATTAGTCTAAATATTAAAAAAATATTTTCAACCCTCATATTTCGATGTTAAAACAGAAAATGGTATTAACATCGAAAAAACAATAATATAAGAGCAACTTATACGTTATTAATGTTGTATACAGTACGTATATAACAATAACACACTTACTTAAATATAAGTTGACTACTTATACGTTATTAAAGAATATCTCTTTTGTCTTTTTTTGTCAACAAGTATTTTGGTGGGATTCCTTATTTCTTTTGTCTTTTTCTGTCAACAAGTAATTTATTTTCGTTGTTCCATACTATTTTTGTCGTGGATTGAAACCGAAAAACCGAACGGATTAAATCGAACCGAACACGAATAAACCGAACCTAACCGAAGTTATTATGGTTCGGTTTTGGTTATTAAAATCAAAAACTGAAAACTGAATAAACCGAACCGAAATTCTACAAAACCGAACTGAACCGACCGATGCCCACCCCTACCAAAGAAAAACAAGAGGAGGAAACCTTCAATCTAGTGTCCCGAGTGTCGATACGACTCGAAGGGCAAGGGGCCTCCGAACTAGCGGGAGGCGATGCCGATCTTAATCGAGCTAGGGAGGTCGAGGAGGAGGCACAGATCGAAGCTTTTCGGGAAGTGGGCAGTGCGCCGAAGGAAGCACTCGGTGTGATAGAGATCACCGAGTCACCTTCGTTCACTGTGTCCATGTACAATGAGGCTCAGACGGTGAAAGAACGTCCCAATGAGGGAGTCCTCGGAGCGGATGGTCCCTTCCGCGGCTTCTTGATGGAGTGGACTCTACG
The DNA here is from genome assembly GCA_002018475.1 of Nicotiana obtusifolia. Taxonomy (NCBI): domain Eukaryota; kingdom Viridiplantae; phylum Streptophyta; class Magnoliopsida; order Solanales; family Solanaceae; genus Nicotiana; species Nicotiana obtusifolia. The sequence goes on along the minus strand of MCJB01010110.1, from coordinate 96,193 downwards.
GCTACGGAGGGTGTTACCGGTTGGGAGATTTAGAGATACCGAGGGAAAGCCCATCTTCAGGAGCAAGTGGACCTTCCTCGAGTCCCAAACTGGTCAATCGATTCCCTGCCCCGAGTGTAGATCCTGGTCGGAAGTGATTCATCACTTTATCCTTTTCGGAGGATTCTTGGGTCCTCTCTGCCCTCGTAGGGGTGGCTAGTTATCTTCGGTGTCTTATGACCGAGGATGATCAGGCCAAGATAAACGAGGTGGATGCACCCTGCCTATTCAACGAAGCGCAACATGTGTTAAACCGGGTAACTTTAAACATTCCTCAATGGTTTTCAATTTGTACTTGGCTATTTTTTAGATAGCTCTAATATTTCCTCTTCGTGTTTGTAGGCCTCGGTGCTTCACCACGAGGCTTTTCTCCGATACCGGGATGAGATGAAACAACTTGAGGCCGAGGTTTGAGGGCTCACTGAGAAGAGAGATTCCTACAAACCTCTTAGTGAGCAGCGTGAAGGGGAGGCTAAGAGCCTCCGAGCTGAGCTCGAGGTGGCTTGGAAGGATCATGCCAATCTGGTCGAGTAGGTAAAAATATTTGAGATTAATGACGATGAGCTAGGCTCGGTGACTAATCATCGGAATCTGCAGGTCCAACAGAAAATCGACCGAGTAGACCAACTTCTAATTAAGATGGACGTTGTCAAGGCCGAGACTGATGAATGGAGGGGCAGGATAGATCATCTGGCTTCGAAAAAGGAGGCTGCTCGGGCGCAACTGACTTCGATTGAGGTCCAGCTTTGAGCAGCAAAGGAAAGGGCCGAGATGCAGGCCAAAAGGGTTGAAGAGCTCCAGTCTCGGCTAAGTTCAGCTACCTTTGATCGAGAAAATACGGCCAAGGAACTTGAAACGGCCAAGTTAGTGGTCGCGGTGGTTAAGGCCGACACAGGCGAGATGGTGGCCCAATATAAGGCCGATGCCGAGGCGGCCCAGGACCGCTTGAAAGATATCATTGAATACGAGAAGCTGCAGTCACAGGGAAAGGCCCTCGAGGAGATCCATGCTCCGCATTTCAATCTATCCGCCGAGATCGAGACGGCTAAGGGGCTCGAGGCCGAGGCCGAGGCCAAGGCCAAGAAGTTGGCCTGCCCCGAAGAAGAAGAAGAAGACTCCGAGGGTTCCAATGGAACCGGGGGCAAAGAAGACCAGGATGTTTAGATGCCTTTGTAAAACATTTTGCTTTTTTGTTTTTTGTACTCGTGTACTTTTGCATTTTTGTTAGGGCCATTTGGCCTTTGTAAATATTGTATATAATATATGAGGCTTGTTTTCCTCTTAGTAGTTTATATATTCTATTATCCTTTGCTTTATTCTTTATGTTTGCAAAGGTTGAAATGCCTTAGCATAAAATAGTTAGGCCATGTCCGGAGGTTCGAACAGGCCTTGCCTTCGACATTATTTTGTTTAAGACATCGTGGGGGTTCGACATGATCGAGAACTTTTTTCCTCAAAGTACTTATGACTTTTTAGATTGTAGTTTGCCGAGGGTAGCCTTTAGAACCGGCAAAAAAAGATTTTTGAAGGCTTTGTTTTTGTTACGGGTCTCGGACGTCTCCGAGCTGTTTTACTATGGACATAGCATTTTTAGTTCAGGCGTCGCCTAATAGGTCTTGCGCCCTCGGGCTTTGATAGCCCGAGCCGTCCGATTTTAGTTTTGAAGGACAGTCCCCGATTGGAGTGATCATTTTAACCCGGATAAGGCGGTCCTTGGGCTCGATACCTTTATGGGATCGTATGTAGGAAATTCCTTCACGAAAAGAAAATTTTTTTAAGGGACAAGATATTTATCCGCAAGGTAGAGCCTTTTTCTTTTGTGTAATAGTTACACATGCGTACAAGTGTTATGCTAGGGCTCGAGCAGTCTATGCGGCCACGGTTCATTTGACCGTTTGACTCTTACACTAAATCCTACCAATCGAGCCGAGACCATTGAATGATAAAGTTTCCTTCCTTGCTAAAGTTTTTATACGAGGGTGATGCTCCCTAGTGTTCGGGGCCAATCGAAGAAAGGCCTCGAATACTGTTGTGGTCTTTGATACCGGTTCTTAACATGCCTTCAATTTTAAGTTAGCACGATTTACTTGTTTCGTCATTAAAAACCTTGCTGGAAAACCCATTTGGGACAAAATCGATTCAAGGGAAAAAGAGTGCAACGCGTGCTTTCAGGCCTAAAGGTTGTATCGTTCTTTGATGATTCCCTGCAAGTGTTAGTTCAAAATGTAAATAAATAAAAGAAAATGAATGGGATCGTGCCTTACAATAGTATCGCTTCAAGTGAGCTATGTTCCAGTTGTTCGCTAGTTGCTCACCATCCATCGTTCCGAGTTTGTACGATCCTTTACCGGTGATCTCGATAATTTGATAAGGGCCTTCTCAGTTCGGACCCAACTTCCCTTTGTTCGGGTTTCAGGTGTTTAGTGTAACCTTCCTTAGTACCAAGTCCCCGACATTGAAGTGTCGACAGTTAGTCCTTCGATTGCAATATCTCTATCCACTGCTTTTGGCCGACCAACCGGACAAGGGCTGCTTCGCACCTTTCATACAATAAATCTAAGCTCGTGTTCATAGCTTTGCCGTTTGTTTCCTTGGTTGCATATCGGAACTTGAGACTTGGCTCTTTGACTTTGACCGTTATTAGAGCTTCGACGCCATAGACTAGTGAGAATGGGGTGGCCCACGTACTGAACTTTGAGGTCGTTCGGTATGCCCATAAGACTTCGGGCAGGATTTCCTTCCATCTTCCTTTGGCGTCAGTTAACCTCTTTTTGAAGTTTTGGAGTATAGTTTTATTGGTCGATTCTGCTTGCCCGTTGCCATTAGGGTGGTAAGGTGTTGATAGGATCTTTTTGATCTTATGATCTTCGAGAAACTTGCTTACCTTGCTGCCGATGAATTGTTTCCCGTTGTTGCACACGATCTCGGCCGGCATTCCGAATCGGTATACGATATGATCCCAAATGAAGTCGATGATTTCTTTTTCCCTGACCTTTTCGTACGCCTGGGCTTCCACCCACTTAGAAAAATATTCAGTCATAAACAATATAAATTGAGCCTTACCGGGTGCCCATGGAAGGGGGACGACAATATCCATTCCCCACTTCATGAACGGCCATGGTGACAAAACCGAATGCAGCAGCTCCCAGGGCTAATGAATAATCGGAGCTTGTCTTTGACATTCATCACATTTCCGTATGAACTCCTTTGCATTCTTTTCCATATCGATCTAGTAATAGCCGGCTCTGATAACTTTTCGAACCAATGATTCGGCGCCTAAATGATTTCCAAAGGTGCCTTCGTGGATTTCCCTCAAAACGTACTCGGTGTCCCCTGGTCCTAGACATATCGCGAGTGGGCCATCGAATGTCCTTCTGAACAAGGTTCCGTCTTCGGATAGGCTAAACCGGCTGCCTTTGTACGTATGGCCCTCGATTCCTTTAGATCCTACGACAGTTTTTCGGTGTTCAGGTATTCTATATATTTATTTCTCCAGTTCCAAGTTAGGCTCGTTGAGCTAATCTCGGCATGATCTTCTTCCACTACCGATCTCATAAGTTATACAACTGCCCCCAGTTAAACTCGTCGTCCTCGACCAATGACCCCAGGTTAGCGAGGGCATCGACCTCACTATTTTGATCTCGAGGTATGTGTTGCAAAGTCCATTCTTTGAATCGATGAAATGTTACCTACAATTTTTCCAGGTACCTTTGCATTCGTTCTTCTTTGACCTCGAACATCCTATTAACTTGGTTTACCACAAGTAGGTAGTCGCACTTAGCTTCAATTACCTCTGCCCCAAGCTTTTGGCTAGTTCGGGACCTGCAATCATGGCCTCATATTCAGCCTCATTGTTAGTCAATTTCACAATCCTAATAGATTGTCTAACTACATTGCCTGTTGGTGGATTAAATACGATGCCAAGTCTGGACCCTTTTGCGTTTGAGGCGCCGTCCGTAAAGAGGGTCCACATCGCCCAGGAGGTCTCTGAGTTGATTAATAACTCTCTTTCGACCTCGGATATTAGGGCCGGCGTAAAGTCGACTACAAAGTCTCCCAAAATTTGAGACTTAATGGTGGTCCGGGGTCGATATTCAATATCGTATCCGCTGATTTCTATGGCCCATTTGGCCAACTGGCCCGAGAACTCGGGCTTATGCATAACATTTCTCAATGGGTAAGTAGTCACGACACATATGGGGTGACACTGGAAATATGGTTTTAGCTTTCTTAAGGCGCTTAGCAAAGCGACCACCAGCTTTTCTAGGTGCGGATACCTAGTTTCAGCCTCACCTAGGGTCCTGCTAACATAGTAAATTGAAAATTATGTACCTTGCTCTTCCCGATCTAGGACTCCACTTACCGCTATCTCCGATACTTCCAAGTACAAGTATAGTTGTGCGTCTATCTTCGGCGTGTGGAGCAGCGGCGGGCTCGATAGATACCGCTTTAGTTCCTCCAAGGCCCATTAACACTCGGGGGTCCATGAGAAGTTATTCTTATTTTTCAATAGTGTGAAGAAACGGTGGCTATTGTCGGAGGACATCGAGATGAATCGCCCAAAGGCGGCTATGCGCCCGGTTAATCTTTGCACGGCCTTCACGTTGTCCACAACTGTGGTATCTTCGATGGCTTTGATCTTGTCGGGGTTGATCTCGATTTCCCATTTGGATACCATGAATCCAACGAATTTACCTGACCCAACTCTAAACGCACATTTCTCCGGGTTCAGCTTTAAATTGTATTTCTTCAATATGCTGAACATTTCCTGCAAATGTTTTAAATGGTCCTTTGCTCATAGGGACTTAACCAACATATCGTCAATATAAACCTCCTTTGTTCCTCGAACATCCGATTTACTAGGCGTTGGTAAGTGGCAGCGGTATTTTTTTAACCCGAATGGCATCATGTTATAGCAGTAGGTGTCGTATTTAGTGATGAAGGACGTTTTTTCCTGGTCACCCGGATCCATCCATATTTGGTTGCACCCGGAATAGGCATCGAGAAAACTGAGGATCTCGTGGCCGGTCGTGGCATCAATCATGCGATCGATGCTGGGCAAAGGGAAAGAGTCCTTGGGACATGCCTTATTCATATCCTTATAGTCTACACACATTCTTAATTTATTCCCTTTTTTAGGGACTACCACTACGTTCGTTAACCAATCCAGGTATATAACCTCCCGAATGGAACCTATTTTAAGGAGTTTAGATACCTCGTCCTTGATGAAAGCATGTTTGATCTCGGATTGGGGTCTCCTCTTCTGCTTGACCAAATGGAACTTCGGGTCCAGGCTCAGCTTGTGAGTGGTTATCTCCGGTGGGATCCCTGTCATATCAAGGTGGGACCAAACGAAACAATCTATGTTAACTGTAAGAAATTGAATGAGTTTTTTCCTAAGCTCGAGATTTTTCCCCGTGCCCAGGTATACCTGTCGATCTAGTAGATGCTCGACCAATATGACCTATTCCGGCTCCTCGACCGTCGATTTACTAGCGTCGAAATCATCGGGGGCTATAAAAGACCTAGGTATCCCGTAATCATCGTCTTCATCAGTCCCCTATTTTTCCGGTTGGGTCAGAGCTGGTGTTGGCAATTGCTATTTAGTTTTTGGCTTTGTGACAGAACTCGACCCCTTTTTTGTTGTAAGTGCGGATATCAAAATTGCCTCTTTGACCGCAAACATCTCCTTTGCGGCTGGCTGTTCTTCGTAAATTGTTTTAGTTTTTCCTGGTGTTGGGAGTTTTAACACTTGGTGCAGAGTTGAGGGTACTTCCCTCATGTTGTGGATCCATGGCCTTTCGAACAAAGCGTTGTACCTCATGTCTCCTTCGATTACATCAAACTTAGCTTCCTCTATGGTCCCGGCGGTGTTCACCGGTAATATTATCTCACCCTTAGTAGTTTCACATGCCATGTTGAATCTGTTTAGAACTCGGATTGCAGGCATGATTTGGTCTTATAGACCGAGCTGCTCCACGACCCTCGATTGGATGATGTTGGCCGAGCTACCTGGATTAATTAACACACGTTTAACTCAAATTTTATTTATGAGTACAGATATTACTAGTGCATCATTGTGGGGCTGCACGATCCCTTCCATGTCCTCGCTGTTGAAAGATAAGGTTCTTTCCGGTATATAATCTTGAGTTCGTTTCTCTCTAGTGATGGATACTTTGGTGCGTTTCAACATCGGCCACTGAGGGATATCGACCCCACCGATGATTATGTTAATGACGTGTTGAGGCTCTTCTTGTTCTGTCTATTTTTTAGAATCCCTATTCCTATGATTCTTGGCTCGGTCGCTCAGGAATTCTCAGAGATGCCAGTTATTGAACAGTCGGGCTAATTCCTCTCTCAACTGTCGGCAATCCTTCATTTTGTAGCCGTGAGTGCGTGATATTTACACATCTGGTTAGGATCCCTTTGGGTTGGATCTGATTGTAGAGGTCAAGGCTATTGGGTATCTTTAATGCGCTCGATAGCTGATACAATGGCGGCAACATCAACATTAAAGTTGTATTCCGATAGCCTCGGTGCTTTTTTAGGCCCGATGGGCCTATCGAAGCTGTTTTTGCTCATGAGTCCCCCGTTGCTCTAACCTCGGTCACTTCTCCTTTCGTTTATCAAAGATTTTCGCTCGGACCCACTACTTCTTCGGTCTTTATTATATGGCTGATACCGATCCCTATTTGGTCTTGGTTCATGATCGATGTCTCTCTTGACTCCGTCGATAGTTCTAACGGGATAAACAGACCCCGAAGGGGCCTCGAGTTGATCATCTTCCATGCTGATCTTCGATTGATACCGGTTATGCACGTCGTCCCAAGTAACGGCCGGATATTCTATCAGGTTTTGTTTCAACTGCTGTGAAGCCACCAAACTTTGAACATTGAGCCTAAAAGCCTGAACAGCCAAATCATCAGCGATCGGTGGCAGATCCATTCGTTCCATTTGAAACCGAGACACGAACTCTCTAAGAATCTTGTTATTCTTCTGTTCTATTTTGAAAAGGTCCGATTTCTTGGGTCTCAACCTTGATAGCCTCTGCGTGTGCTTTTACAAAAGAATCAGCAAACACAGTAATGAATCAATAGAATTAGGAGGTAAGTTGTGATACCATATCGTAGCCCCTTTTGACAGGGCCTCTCCGAACATCTTCAATAGGACAAACTCGATCTCATCATCCTCCAAGTCGTTTCCTTTGATGGCACATGTGTAAGAGGTTACATGTTCATTTGGGTCGGTTATTCCGTTATATTTAGCAATCTCGGGCATGCAAAATTTCTTAGGGATCGACTTCGGAACCACGCTCGTAAGAAAAGATTTTTGCGCGAACTTCTTGGAATTCAGAACTTTTAATATTGGTAGTGCTCCTGGAATTTGGTCTGCCTTGGAATTGTAGATTTTCACTTTTTTATCATTAGCTTTGATTTTCTTCTCCCCTAATTCTATCCGTTTTGTCAGCTCTTCGAGCATCTTTATGATCTCATGGTTAGCCCCCGATTCATGTTCATTTGACATTTCTGTGACCGGTTCATCCCTGCAGGTGACTTCCCGTGGTGGATTGGGTTCAACCCTGCTCGGAGCACGACTTTGGTTCTGTAACTGAGCTATCGCTGCCTGTTGAGCCTGCAGCATTTCGAAGATCACCCGTAAACTGATACCATCTCCTCCAATGTTTTGTGTGTTTTGAGTTGCCGATCGAGCTCCACCACGGACGCTATTCTCGAGGTCGGTAGGCAAGTTTGCGTCGATTGCCACATGTGAATTAGCGTCAATCGGGTCTGCGATTGAAATTTCGATGGGATCAACAGGCTGTACTCCGTCACCGGGCGCTATGTTGTTATTTTCACCGTGATGACTGGACTCATTGTCAACACATAGGGGTGCTGATTGAGTTCGACATTTTGAGTTTTAACTTGAAATTAGAGACACTTCAAAGAACAAGTGTAAAACAATGTGTGTTATGGAGATTTGTATCAAATGACTACTATTATCCTTAGCCCCACGGTGGGCGCCAAACTATTTACCCTCAAAATCGGATAACAATTGAATTTATAATTGATTTTAAGGATACGTGATTTAAACCTGATACAAAACGACAAATTAGATTGCAATTGAAATAAGTAATGGAAAAGTAAATGCAAACCACACAAGTTGGACAGTCTTAGCCTTGATAGGTTAGCCACCCTCGAGCCAAAAGTGCTTTAGTCGATATAAGAACAGACTAACAAGAAAATAATAAGAACTTAAAGAGAATAATAATATATTGCTTTGGGATGCATGTTACAACATGTCCAATGAATAATCAAACCCCCCTCTATATAGTAGAAGAGTCCTACTTTAGGTACAATTCTATAAAAGGTAAAAGATCTCTTGATTCGCTGATTGCCAGTTCCTTATTGATTCGTGCCGAGATTCCCGCCGTAATATCCTACCGGTCACAAATATTTCGGTCTTCTGTTAGTTATCTCAACAATGTTTCTTCGAGCTCATTCGAGGCTAAAGTCGACACCGGGCTCAATGTTCCTCGAAGCGGGCTTTCCGACCTCGGGTTCTAACTCGGTGGGACTCGAGGTCGACCTTCAGTCCTTGGTCGCCACGTTCCAAGCCTAATCTACCAAGTTGTAGTCGAGCTTAACTTCGGCCGTATACAGGGCTAAAAGAAAATGGTTGGATTTTGATTTTGTTTATAAGAAATACACGTGACAAGCTTATAAAATGCCACATGGATAGGTTCAAGTGCCTAAATTTACCATCCATGTTATGTAAGTTTCAAGGGTATATTTGAGCCAAAAATAAAACGTTAAGAATATTTTTTGGACCAAAGGTTAATCGAGGGTTTGTGAGTCATTTCGATACGTTAGGAATATTTTTGGCCTTTTTCGTATCAAGTATTATCCTCCTAAAGAAAAGGTTTAGGGATATTTCAATGAACAAAAATTGGTGAAAAACAGCTTAGGTATACATCATTATCTGGTGGATCCAAATTACAGAAAGAAAACAAATGAGGGGCATGGTGACATACATATATAAGAAATTTGTTTGCGATGAAGAGGTTTAAAGTTGCCGCTATACTATTTAAAATTATTCAATTTTATTATCGTTATACTTTTGGTCTATTTATTAATTATTGATAATAAATTATCATAAATTAATCCTTGTCATTAACATTTAAAGGAGCTCCAGTGCAAAACTAATAGACTTTATGTGTCCAAATACTTTGAGGAAAAAGGTTAAACTATAACCCTCAACTTTTGAATATGATTACAAATACCCTTAGGTTAGTATTCTAGTAAACGTCAAGAGCAAAAACAAGACTATTTCCTAAAGGCAGGAGCATAAATTTATTGGCGAAAAAGTTGCTCAATTTTAAATTATACAACCAAATTTGACCCTTTTTTCCTTCTAAATCATCAATTGTGGGGAGTAAATTACCAATTTTGTTCATCACATTACAATCTATGTCAAATTATTCCGTATTCCTCTAGTCATTGTCATGGTATTTGGAATAGTTGGCACTCTATTTTAATAAGTTACCAACATGAACCCGAATTAAAGCTAGAGCAATTTATTGCATACAAGCCCAAAAAAAAAAAAAAAGAAAAAAAGAAAAAACCCCTTAGTCCCAAATTCTGTCATCTTTCTCTTATTCAAAGTCAACTTGATTCAACTTACAAACTAATATAGACAAGAATTATTTGTTTGTTTTAAAAAAATTTTTAAATTGGAATTCAAAAATCAACTTAGAGTAATATCAAACGTATTTTTTTCTCATATAAAAAGGTGAATGAATACAATTGAAAATGTTGGTCAGGGATTGCACGGATTAAGCTAAAAGTGACAAATATTTAAAACAAAGGAAGTAGAGTAAAATATATAGTGGGGATTTTTTTCAACTTCTAAAATTACCTTGTTGGTTGATTGTTGGTAAGGAAAAGATTAGATATTTATAAAATCTAAAAACTTTGAAATTCAGAGACATGATAAGAAGATCAACATTTCATAAATCACTAAATTAGACCATATCCATAATTTACTCATAATTCACAATTAAAGATTTTTATTCTTTCACTTTTTAATAAAAGTTATTGTAAGTAGTAGCAGTACGTTGAAAAGGAAAGAGATATGAAGAATTCACAGCCAAAACACATGGTCCCCTCAAATAATTCCACCTGTTAACACGACAAAACAACTAACAGTCACAGACTTAACGCCGTTCAGACTAATGATCCGAAAACGACAAGCGCGTAGACTAACAGATTACAAGTCCCCGTCAACGGAAAGACTAATAAAAAGCATCAGGGCCCCACACGTGAACGGCCCAGTCTAAGGTCAGCCGCTCATAAAATATGAATATCAAACTAGACGGCCTAACCAAACATCCCTTTAACAAAGCGCCACTTGCACCTCACAGTGATCACGCGCTTCTCACAGAGAAACACCCAGGGAAACCACCATATCAATAAGGAAAAGTTGCACTCTTCGTCCCTCAAATATTCACAAATTTTGATTTCTATCTAGCAAATTCAATATTCAATTAATTCAAATGAGTACTTTTGAAACTTTTATTTTTGAATCGTTACAAATTTAACGAATTACATACTATTAAATAGAGCCGTCAAAATGAGCTTTGTCCGTGAGGCCAGCTTAATCTAGCCCGCTACTTGAATAGAATTAGACTAGATTTTTTTAGCCCATTTAAAATTGAGTTTTATAAGCTCGGCACAAGTCAGCCCGCTGACACTTGAGGCTTGACCGAGGTTCGGCTTAGACCAGTCTGTGGGCCAAAAATTAATTAAATTTAAATCAATTAATTATTAAATATTTAATATTTCAAAAAAATAAAAACTAAAAAAGAAATTAATAATTATAATTCTCATTCCCCATCCCTAGATTGCTCAGTTACCCTTCCTTATTAACTAGAATTTAAATTTTTGACATGCAAATTATATACAAAATTAGTTTTTCTTTTTGTAATCTATCAATCACCTATTCTTCTTCTCCATATATATATATATATATATATATATATATCTCCTACCTCCCACATCCATTTCATTGAAACAGAACTCTCTATTACAGAGCAGAAATTTAGAAGAAAGAATAGAGAATTTAGTTTTCTCTCTTTCCTTATATAAGGAATCGAAAGTACCCTGGAAGAAGAAATCTTTTTTTCTTTTTCAAGTTACCATTTAACGCCCGTTTAAGGTCTTAAGAACCTTCAACTTTTGTTCCTCTGTTAATAATCCTTCCTTTTTTAATCATTTTTTTTGTAAAAATGGGAACGGAAGTATTGAGGCCACAAAATTGTTTAAGGGAACCTCAGCCGGCGACGGTGTTTCATCGTCGGAAAACCGGAAATGGGTATTATAACAACTACGGCTACCGGAAACCGGTGGTCAGAACGGAGAAGAAGAAATTGAACAAGAAGAGCCAGAACCAGAACCAAAACCATTCTGATCCGTTGATATCGAGGAGATCGTCGGCCGAAGGTGGAAAAGTGACGGGCTACGTCACGATTTTAAGAAGGGGCGAGTCGTTGGATTCCCTAAACCCGAAGATCGGGTCGGGTAATAAGAAACCTGAGTTGACGGTTTACGGAACCGGAAGATTGGGTCCAGAGCAACCCGGAATGGTGCCGAAGCAAATTCGGGTCGGATTTTCTCCGGGCGACATGTACGCCGGATCGGCAGCGTTCTCGAATTCGCCGTCGCCGAGATCACTTCCTTTACCTTCTTTTTTTAACAACAGCAAAAAGCAAGTAGAGTTCAAGTCGTTTGATGATTCTGCCACCAGAGATTTAAGGCGGTTGCTCCGACTTGAGTAGTGGATCCAACCCCGTTTTCGCTTGAATTATTATTATCACTTAATTCTGAATTAGTTGGGAGGGACTATATATAAAATCCTTAGTCTCTAATTAGTTTAAGTTGACTACGTTATAAAATCCTCAAAATTCGCAACTAAATTCTGAAATTTCAGGAACTTCAGTTTCTCCGTGAATTTTTTGGACATGGAGAAATGAAAAGGTCTGAAATTTGAGAAAATTAGATGAAAAATGCGAATAATTTCTTCTTCTAGTTGTTTTTTAATTAATTTAGTAGGAGCTATTTAAGATGTATTTATGTAAAACCGGGGGATTAAGCATGGAAGGGTTATTGTATTTATATGGGAGGCAAAGGGAAGGAGGGTCAAGAAAGGGCAGTGAAGAATTAAGTAGTATGGTTAAATATTAATATCGTTGGTGTATGGTTATGACTAATGATGATGTTGAATTAGCTTGTAAAGCTTTGATTTTGAATGTTAATGATAAGTAATCAGAAGTATGGTTTAGGGTATAATTCTCTTTGTTCAGCTTTTTTTTTTGTTGTTTCTTTAAACTTCTGTGTAACTAGCACTTTGAATTTCATGCATGAAAAGGAATAAATGGTAGAGAAGCTAATCACAAGAGAAATTCTATCTTAGATAGGTATTATTTTTAGGAGTTAGTAAAGTACAGTTAAAAGAACATTAGAGAAACGCTAATCTCTTTTGAGCTTTTGTTTCAATTTGGGTGCTCTCCTGTTCATGAATTAGTCTCCACTGAGGCAAAGTCAAGATATTAAGTTCTCCGGTCGTTTCTTTTTTTTCCGATTTAGGTCTCTATTAGTTCACAAGATTAGAAGATTAATTTTCCTCTAAACTCTCAATTCAATTATTTTCCAAGAACGTTAAGCCATGTATTTGGAAGTATTTGACTTGACGAGAAGTTTAAAAAAGGAAGTAAGTCTTTGAAATTTATGATTTTAAATTTGCCATAAAATTTTTGTATTTATAAAAAACATGTTGTTAAAAATAAAATAAAAAATTTAAAGTTGAATTATTTTTAATATGTTATTTTTTAAAGCACGTTGGGATAAAAAATGTGTCAGTAAAATAGGATATATGAAGTATCAGGTATTCAAACTAATAGAGCTGCATATAAGTTTGTTCGTATATCATAGATATAAAAGAATAAATATAATGATATGGGGCACCAGAATAAACATACTCCCTTCGTTTCATTTTAATTGATTTTTTGATATTTTTTTTGTAGTTCATAATATTTAATTTTTTTACCTATCAAGAAGTAATTAATATTTTTTTTCCAAAATGACATTTAAAATAAAGAGCCTAGAAATATTTATTATATATCTAATGGATAAATTAAAATTAAATATAACTAATTTTATTATTAATTAATACTAAAAGGTGAATATCTTTAATATGATTGAAAATAGCAAAAAAATCAATTAAGTAGATCGAAGGAAGGAATAAATAAGCATAGGAGGAAGTGTGGGGCATTAACTATAAATGTATGAATGATAACCTAAAATTAATGGCAATGGGGTTACGGGGTAGTGGGGTAAGGCCGGTGCACCCGATGACCGGTTGGTATTGACTTGTTCAATAAAATGAACATGACATTTTTTGGTTCACACATTCCATTGATAATATGATATATGCCTACCCCAAGAAAGAGAAAGCTCCAATCAAAAACCCTATCTTTGAGTCTGTAGTGCAATTACCTGGCAACATCTTAGCCGACCATTGCATGTTCAATTAGTAAATATAAATTGAGGCGGAACTAGAGTATCCAATACTTTTGATCAAAATTTTATATTTATATTAAGGAATTTTTTGAATATGTGTACACAATTTATTCACAATCTCTTAAGCTATCTTTTTTTTTTAGAAGTAAGAACTTATATAATTGAAATTTTGAACTCGGCATGAGTATGACAAGGACTTAGAGCTTAGGAATTCAATCGAGAATCATTTGTGTCCTGTGCTCAAGACTTAGACAAAATGACGCCAGGTCCAATGAATTGAGTAAATTTGTTGTTTTCATCGAGTGTTACGATCGAAACAAACTTTTACCGTAACTTACGTACATCTTCTCTTAAAAGAACTATTTGCAATATGCATTGATTTGGTAAAACAGTCATTAGGAGTTCTTTTTTAACTTGACTTGTATTAAGTAAATTTAGTTGGTGAGGCGTGGAAACAGCCTCCTACAGAATTGTAAGGTAAGGTTGCATATGATAAATTTTTGTGGTCCAACCTATTTCTGAATTATGTGCATAGTGGAAACTTAATGCACCGGGCTGTCGCTCCTGCTCGATAAATGAAACGGCCGCACAAACTTTAAACAATAATTCTTTCTAAAGCCCTAATCCCATATGGGAGACTGAAGTGGAGATGAATTGAAACTAACTATTGATTTGGGGAGTACAGTTTCTCAACATATCCATGTTTGTATTTTGTAACCTAATCAGTAGCATTTGTGATATGTACCTAGTTCCATGTAGAGCGCCTTTAATTTTGATTCCCGTGATTAAATGTTTTACTTGTAATATCACAATTTATCTAAACTTGAGTTGTTGAAGTGTGAGGTTACCAAACCATTTCATTAATTGGAATAAATTTTATAACACGACGTTCATCCTTTCACAAATTTGGGTAAAGCTTCTGTTTAAGACACTTTGAATTATCCTGGTCAAAGAGATAAAGCTATCCAATATCACAATATGCTTTCTCGTCTTTCCATTTATTATGAGTAACTTTTGTTACATCTGTTTTTCCATTCTTATTTTCTTACGTCTCTATGGGAGTTTCTAAACTGCAGGGCGGCTCAACAATAGAGTCAAACGTTGATGAGAGGCCTAAATATTTAAGAAAATTATATATAGTTTTATTTGAAATTTAGTTTCCTAATTTTGAGTTATTAATTAGTTTTATATAGTTGATTTTTCTAATAATTTTTTTTAATATATATACACATTTAATCTCTCTTGTGACATTATTGATTATAGGTGAGATTTATCAAATTTTAGTGTTAAAATTTTTTTTTCCACATGTGCGGTGGTTACAGGAATTGAGGACATTATCCTTAAGCAATATAGACATTCGGAAAAGAATCAAGCATTCTTATTTAATTGAGTATATTGGTTGAAATATTATTTTCTACAAGTTTGTTTCCTTTAACATGTTTAATTCCGAAGATAAGTCTAAACCATATATATGTTTTCAAGAACTTCCGAAATTAATTCGAAGTGACTATTATATGTTTTAAAGATCTTTCGAGATTAAGGTGATGTTTTTCTCCTCTCCAGATTTTCGTCACCTAGTGATGCTTCGAATTATTCATATTTATTTTAAAGTTTTCTTTTCCTTAGCTTGTTCTATTAAAAAACTATACTTTTTACTTTAAATACTCAATTCTTTTAAAGAATAGTTGATTCAATAAACTTACTATCAATGAGAAATGAAAGTCCCAAAATTTAGTGGCCTAAAGGCGTTGCTTTATTTACTTTACCCAAGAGTCGGCAGTGCTAAGCTGTTGAGTAAATTGTCCATAAAAAAGAGTTTACTATAAACTTTATTTATTGAACTAGTTGGTGTTCGAAATTTGTGGATTCGATTAATTTAAATTTGCGCATATAGGCTCACTAAGGTGGTAAATCTCTATCTATCGAATTGTTCTTTATTTTTAAAATTCAAACTCAAAACTTTTGATTAAAGTGGAAGGATTTGGAGCATCCCACCCCACCTACTCCATGATTCAACTTCCTTGTTAGGAGATAGAAAAGGTAAATGCTCCTAAAGAGTGACAGAAGTGCATAGAATAGATTATTGCACTCTCTTAATTTTTTTTCTTTCAGAGTTGGAGAAAATGGAGGGGGTGAACTATCCAAGGTGAAGACATTAATTATTCATTTAACATAGATATATTAATAAACTTGATTGCGTTGTCCATATTTTCAACTTAATATAAGAAGTAAAACTTATGACACTAGCCAAATTTGAGTAAAATTGAACCAATAAGAATACATATTCCAAAGCTAGAGCGGCTAACTTGTGTGCATACTTTCAAAACATTAATCAGTAACTGTTTTCAGCTAGTAATTACTCACAGACTTGAATTTGCAAGGTTCAACTTGAAAACACGTCTTAAAATTTGCGCGCAAAACACATGTAACAATCAAAGTTTTGGTATGAATCAACATCTTTTACACCGAAAATTAATGCATCTATAAACAAGTACATGTATGGTTTGTGTATAATTATTTCTAAACAAATAAAACTTTCTTGCTTTCCAACTAAATTATCGTGAGCGGAATATCATCACTTCAACATGGTAGAATTTAAAATAGATTTACTAATTATTTAGCTACATATACATATACATATATAAAAGCACTAAGTACAATGCATTACTTGAAGTTTTGGCTATCTTCCGAATTAGAGTAAAAGTAAAATAAACACAATATTTCTACTTATATTTCAAGCTCAAACTGTTTTTCGTAGAAGCAACATCACTCCTACCCCCTCCCCCTGTATGGCTTAATTTCCTCCATCTATATAAATCCTACAAAATTTCATGCACCTTCCAAAAACATCAACTCCCCAATTGCTAACAAAACATAACTAAAGTCATCTTCCGTTTAGCTCGGTCGAGTAGCTTATTCAGATGTTGTGATCTCATTTCTGCCTTTGCAATACCAGCGCACCAACTAAATCCTAAAAACACCCCCAAGAAAATGGCAAAATCTAGCTCTAGCTTGAAAGCTAAGACCTTAAATGGCATTGGCAATCTCATTAGAGTTCTCCCGACAGGAACAGTCTTCATCTACCAATTCCTAAACCCTATTCTCACAAACAATGGCCATTGCACTATTGTCAACAAATACCTCTCTGGCATCCTAATTGCCCTTTGTGGCTTCTCTTGTGCATTTTCTTGCTTCACCGATAGCTACACCGATAACGACGGCGCCACTCATTATGGCATAGCCACAATGAAGGGGCTCTGGCCAACAACTTCAGCAGTTGATACAACAACTTATAAAATTAGCGTTGGTGACTTTGTTCATGCATTTTTTACTATGGTTGTTTTTGGGGTTGTGACTGTTTTGGATAGGAACACTGTGGATTGCTTCTTTCCATCGTTCGCATCGACGCAGAAAATGTTGCTAATGGTGTTGCCACCAGCAGTTGGTGCCATTTCTAGTGTTGTGTTTATGGTGTTTCCTAATAAACGTCATGGTATAGGTTACCCTAGCCAAGATGAATCAAGCTCAAAGTAAAAAGAGTTTATATTATTGGCTTAAAAATATTTTATATTGATGATTTGATTGAGTGGTGTGCTATATTGAGAAATGGTTTTTCTTTTTTTTGGTCTTTTTTTCTTCTCAAATCAAGTGAATTATTCTTTGAATTTGGTGAAATAAGGTGTATATATGATGTAAATCAAGAAATAAATATTTGGGTTTTGCTTTGTTGGATATATATACAATGAGTTTGTGATTTTTCAAGTATTGGATTCTTAGTTTACTTTGTATGTCTAATCGAGCAAACACCCTATGAATATATTTATCACTATTTCATGTATGCCTTTTTGGAATTGTTACAATAGCTTTGATATTCTTTTCTCTAAGCAAGTTTGATGAGTTTTTCTTGAGTAACTTTGATGATTCAGTTGAGAAATTTAACTAAAAACAAATATTATGATGTTCAAACATCAATAACTCAAACAAGAACTTGATGAGTGAAATAACCAGTTACTTACGTCGACTTTATAAGTTTTTCAAACAACAAACAAAAAAGAATCAAATATTTCGACACAGGAGGTAATGGTTGTTAATCTTGTTATAATTTGTATATAGAGATCCCCATGTCTACTAGTATCTTATAACACAAAGAACGAACTCCTTTAATTTGACGTATATAGTTTTTCTCAAGGAACATTACCAAAACTTTGTTAGTGCGTATCACGTTTGCTCTTAAAAACTTTTCAATGTAATATCATGTTCTTATATTATATAATTTTTGATATTAGATTGAAATAAATTTAGATTTTAACACAGTTATAATTAATATATATTATGTGATCGTAAATATATCTCCACATATATTTCCAAAATCTGTAGTGAACGTCCTCAAATAACAATCTCTGTTAGAAAAATTCATATACGAGGGAAACACGAAATTTGAAATCGTTTTAAAATCAGATCGTCCCAGCATTCGAGCAGCTTCAAAAAGAATTTTGCAGCAGTAATATTAAATTTCTTTAGAAATTAAAAAGAAAAAACAATGGGAAATGAGAGATAGAGATAGCTGGAAGCAAGAGGAAGCTATTGCTTTGCTTCCCCGTAATTCAAAATAATTAAAATGGCATAATATCATGACATAGTGGATTCCGTTCGAAAGCTTAAAATGGAAAAGCATGTTTCTTGAGAACTACTAATACTCATAGATTTAATGTATTTCTAGTGGTTGAAAATATATTTATGCCTAACAATTTTCTAACTTTAATTAGTTATAAGATTTTGTAGCATCATGTCACATTCTTAGTTCTTTAACTAAGTACACGTGTGGCACTTGATAACTTGTTCACGATCTTGCACAACTTGCTCACGTTCTTGTTATACCAAGTCAGCCTTACTACACTGAAGATCGCAAAGGGGAATAATAGAAACAACACAAGAGATTGCAAAAGGAAGCTTTGTATTAGAGAGAACTTGAATTGTTTTCTTGGTGAATTACAAATGAATGGTCTCCTTTATATACTAGTCTCCTATAGGCTAGTGTGTAAATATTAATTGTTACACAAGTCCTTAATATTTATAAGATAAGGGCTTACTTGTCACGACCCTGAATTCTCACCTTCGGGATAGTGATGGCGCTTAACATTTCACTTGCTAGGCAAGGGGACGTTAGAACAATTTATCCATTTTCAACAATTCAGATTAAATGATACGAAAGAAACTAAATAACTGCAATAATCCAAAGTAAAGTGCAGAAACCATATCAACTGAAATATCTAATACAACTCTGGACCCGGTGTTACAAGTGCACGAGTTACTAGAATAGTACAAACAAATGTCTGAATAAAACATGGAGCTGTCTGAGAGAAAATACACCTAATAAAAAGAAAGGGGACTTTAGGGGCTGCAGACGCCAAGCAACTGTACCTCAAGTCTTCACACTGATAGCCAACCCGAGCACGTTAATGACCGCCGGTGGGACCGACTCCAAAATCTGCACAAGAAGTGCAGAGTGTATTATAAGTACAACCGACCCCATGTACTCTGTAAGTGCCGAGCCTAACCTCGACGAAGTAGTGACTAGGCTAAGGCGGGTCACCTATACTATAACCTGTACGTAGTGTAAAAATAATGGCAGGAAGAAAAATACAGGAACAGATCTAAGGAGTAAATACATGAAAATAACTCAACCTCAGAAAGAAACCACTGAATGCCAGAAATACCAATCCTTAGAGTCTAGTATGAAAATACCGAAGCCAACACAACACGAGAAGGAAATAGGAAGATAGAGACTGTTGCGGGGCGCTACCCGACCCACCGCACAACACAATCCTCCCTTATTCCATCGTAGTAATATCAACAATAATAAATAAATATATGTTGGGGCGCGCAACCCGATCCCACCATATAACAGGATCAATATCATAATTCACCCTTATTTCACCGTATCAATCCACCCTTATTTCACCTATTGTGGCGTGCAACCCGATCCCACTGTATCAGTATGAATTCTCCCTTATTTTTTATATCAATTCATCCTTATTTCATCTGTTGCGGTACGCACCCCGATTAAACCCAACACTTACCTCACTCCGCAGTCAACTCAGAGCTCTACCATGGCCTTTCCTCTAGAATTCGCCTCCAAACCACTCGTATCCAACCACAATGGACTCAATAATATCAAATAATGCTAAGAGAATCAATTACAACGCATAAAGTTAGGATTTCCACACTTCCCCAAAAAGTCAAAAAAAGTCAACCCCAGGATCGCTTGGTCAAAACCTGATGATCGGACCAAAACCCATTTACCCATTCACCCTCGAGCCCGATTATGTAATTAGTTTTGAAATTTGACCTCAAATTGAGGTCTAAATCCCGAATTAGCAAAAACCTCCAATTCTTCCTAAATCCCTAGTTTTCTAGCGTGGAAGAACAAAGATTAAGGCTAGCAATTAATGGGTGATGTTAGAAATGGAAAAAAATAATTTAAAGTGTACAAACCTATGAATTGGTGCTGTGTTTTCCCTTCAAAATTGCCTCTATACGGAGCTATAATAGAGAGTTTATGAAAAATGGGTGAAATTCCGGTTTTGAAACATTTAAAACACTGGGCGTCAGGTGTTCATCGCGATCGCGTGAAACCTGACGTGTTCGCGAAGAGCATCTCCTATCTGGCTTATGCGATCACAAGTATCTCCACGCGTTTGCAAATGTAATAGCCCGCCTCACCTCCACGTTCGCGAGACTGGTCTCGCATTCGCGTAGAGAAACCTCAACTCCCAGCCCCCGGCTCTCAAAGCTACGCGTTCACGTGGGTGTGGACGCGTTCTCAAAGTGCAGTCCCCCTACTGCTCCGCGTTCGCGTCCTATGCCTTGTGTTCGTGTAGGGTTGTTTCCCTCCCTAGCCCAGATCACTCTTCGCGATCGCGAAGAAGGAAATACTAGGTGACAGCAGCAGCTCAAGGAAACCAGAATTTTCAAAGTTCAAATGGTCCGTAGGCTATCCGAAACTCACCCGAGCCCTCGGGCCTCCAAATTAAACATGCACATAAGTCCAAAAATATTGTACGAACTCGCTTCCGTGACCAAAACACCAAATAAACTACGAATCGGACACCAAAACGAATAAAATTTTCAATAAAACATAAGAACTTGAAATTTTTCAACCGGACATTCGAATCAAGTCAAATCACTTCCGTTTTGTACCAAATTTTGTAGACATGTCATAAATATCGTAATGGACCTATATCAAGTTTCGAAACCAAAATCCAGGCCCGATATCAACAAAGTCAAACATTGGTCAAATTTATAAAGTCTTTAAACCTTTAAACATTAAATTTTCGATAAAATGCGATAACTCGAGGTAGGGACCTCCGAATTTGATTTCGAGCATGCGCCCAAGTCCCAAATCACGATACGGACCCATTCGGACCGTCAAAATATGGGTCCGGATCCGTTTGCTCAAAACGTTGACCGAAGTCAACTCAAATGGATTTTAAAGGCACGAATTCAGATTTTAATTAATTTTTCACGTAAAAGCTTTCCGGAAAATGGCACGGACTGCGCACGTAAATCGAGAAAGGCTAAAAGGAGCTATTTGAAGTTTCAAAGCACAGAATTTAGGGGTTAAAGCTCTAGATGACCTATCGGGTCATCATATTCTCCACCTTTAAAATAAACGTTCTTCCTCGGACGGACATAGAAAAGTACCTGGAGTGGTGAAAAGGTGTGGATATCTACTCCGCATGTCCAACTCAGATTCGCAAGTGGCTTTTTCGATCAGCTGACCTCTCCACTGCACTCGAATTGAAGGATAACGCTTTGACCTCAACTGTCGGTCCTACTGGGCTAAAATAGCCACTGACTCCTCCTTATAAGTCAAATCCTTGTCCAATTGGACTAAACTGAAATCTAACACATGGGACGGATCACCGTGATACTTCCGGAGCATGGACACATGGAACACTAGATGAACTGCTGATAAGCTAGGAGGCAATACGAGCTTGTAGGCCACCTCACCCACTCTCTGAAGAATCTTAAAGGGCCCGATATACCTAGGGCTCAACTTTCCCTTCTTTCCGAACCTCATCACGCCCTTTATGTGTGAAACACGGCGCAATACCCTCTCTCTGACCATGAATGCAACATCACGAACTCTATGGTCGCATAACTCTTCTGACTAGACTGAGCTGTGCGGAGTCGATCCTGAATAATCTTAACCTTGTCTAAGGCATCCTGTACCAAATCTGTACCCAATAATTGAGCCTTCCTTGGCTCGAACCATCCAACTGGCGAACAACGCCGCCTCCCGGTATAACGCCTCATAGCGAGCCATCTGAATGCTTGACTAGTAGCTGTTGTTGTAGGCAAACTACGCAAGTGGCAAGAATTAATTCCAAGAACCCCCGAAATTCATAACACAAGCATGAAGCATGTCCTCCAATATCAGAATCGTGCGCTTGGACTGCCCGTTTGTCTGGGGATGAAATGTTGTGCTCAGCTCAACATGCGTGCCCAACTCACGCTGTACTGCTCTCCAGAAGTGTGAGGTGAACTGCGTACCTCACTTAGAAATGATAGACATGGGTACACCGTGAAGACGGACGATCTCGCGGATGTAAGTCTCAGCCAACCGCTCTGAAGAATAGGTGACTGCCACAGGAATGAAATGCACTGACTTGGTCAGCCTGTCCACAATGACCCATACCGCGTCGAACTTCCTCTGAGTCCGTAGGATTCCAACCTAACAAAATCCGTAGTGATACTATCCCACTTCCACTGAGGAATCTCTAATTTCTGAAGCAAACCACCAGGTCTCTAATGCTCGTACTTTACTTGCTAACAATTTAGACACCTAGCTACATGTGCAACTATATCCTTCTTCATCCTTCTCCACCAATAATGCTGCCACAAGTCCTGATACATCTTGGCAGCGTCCAGATGAATAGAATATCGGGAACTGTGGGCCTCCTCAAGGATCAACTCACGAAGCACATCCACATTAGGCACACAAATACGACCCTGCATCCTCAAAACCTTATCATCTCCAACGGTAACCTTCTTTGCACCATCGTGCCGCACTGTGTTCCTAAGGATAAGCTAATGAGGGTCATCATACTGCCACTCTCTGATGCGCTCATACAAGGAAGACCGAGCGACTGTACAAGCTAGAACATGACTGGGCTCTGAAACGTCCAACCTCACGAACTGATTGGCCAAAGCCCGAACATTTGATGCAAGCAGTCTCTCACCCACTAGAATATACGCAGGGCTGTCCATACTCACTGCCTTTCTACTCAAGGCATCGGCAAGGGATGGTACAAAATGGTGATATCATAGTCTTTCAACAGCTCCAACCACCTCCTTTGCCTCAAATTGAGATGCTTTTGCATGAACAAATACTGTAGACTCCGATGATCCGTGAATACCTCGCATGACACGCCGTAACGGTAGTGCCTCCAAATCTTCAGCGCATGTACAATGGCTGCCAACTCCAAGTCATGAACATGGTAATTCTTCTCGTGAACCTTCAGCTGCAGTGACGCATATGCGATCACCCTGACATCCTGTATCAATACTGCACCGAGCCCAACACAAGATGCATCATAATACACCGTATAAGATCTTGAACCTATGGGTAACACTAACACGGTACCATAGTCAAAGCAGACTTGAGCTTCTGAAAGCTCAACTCACACTCGTCCAACCATCTAAACGGGGCACCCTTCTAGGTCAATCTAGTCAATGGGGTTGCTATAGATGAAAACCCCTCCACGAAATGGCGGTAATAACCCGCCAAACCCAGGAAACTCCAGATCTCTGTAGCTGAAGTGGGTCTTGGCCTGTTTTGAACTGCCTCAATCTTCTTAGGATCTACCTTTATGCCCTCTGCCGATATGACGTGCCCCAAGAAAGCGACTGAGTCCAACCAAAACTCGCACTTTGAAAACTTGGCATATAACTGGCTATTCCTCAGAGTCTGAAGTACAATCCGAAGATGCTGCTCGTGCTCCTCTCGACTGCGAGAGTAGATCAAGATATCATCAATAAATACAATCACAAAGGAATCCAGGTAGGGCTTGAATACCCAGTTCATCAAATCCATAAATACCGCTGGGGCATTTGTGAGCCCAAATGACATCACTAGAAACTCATAATGCCTATACCGAGTCCGAAAATCTGTCTTAGAGATATTGGATGCCCTAATCTTCAACTGATGGTAACCAGACCTCAAATAAATCTTCAAAAACACCTTGGCACCCTGAAGCTGATCAAATAAGTCATCAATCATCGGCAATGGATACTTGTTCTTGATGGTGACTTTGTTCAACCTATGCACATCCTCATCGACCTATCTTTCTTCTTCCCAAACAACACAAGCACACCCCAAGGCGAGACATTAGGTCTAATGAAGCCCTTATCAAGCAAATCTTGCAACTGCTCCTTTAATTCTTTCAACTCTGGCGGTGCCATATGGTATAGCGGAATAGAAATGGGCTGCGTGGCTGGAGCCAAATCAATACAGAAGTCAATATCTCTGCCGGATGGCATCCCCGACAGATCTGCATGAAACACCTCTAGAAACTCGCAAAAAAATGGTACTAAATCCATGGAAGGAACCTCTGCACTAGAATCGTGGACATAAGCCGAGTAAGCTAGACACCCCTTCTCGACCATACGTCAAGCCTTCACATAAGAGATAACCATGTTGGTAGAATGGCCAAGAGTCCCCCTCCACTCTAATCGAGGCAACCCCGGCAAGGCTAAGGTCACCGTCTTGGCATGGCAATCCAATATATCATGATAAGGTGAAAGCCACTCCATACCCAAGATGACATCAAAATCTACCATATCGAGAAGTAGAAGATCTATGCTAGACTCAAGACTCCAATAGTAACCACAGACGAACGACAGACACGATCTACAACAATAGAATCTCTCACAGGTGTGGACACATACACAGAAGCACTCAAAGAATCACAAGGAACAACCAGATATGAAGCAAAATAGGATGACACGTAAGAATAAGTAGAGCCCTGATCAAATAGAACTGAAGCATATGTATGGCAAACTGGAAAAATACACGTGATAACGGCGTTAGATGACTCAGCCTTAGGCCTAGCTGGGAAAGCATAAAATCGGGGTTGGGCTCCACCACTCTGAACTACGTCTCTAGGACGGCCTCTAGCTGGTTGGCCTCCACCTCTAGCGGCCTGACCTCTACCTCTAATGGCCTAACCCCACCTCTGGCTGCCTGACCCTTGCCCCTAGCTGGATGAGCAGGCGGTGGAGCAACCGGTGCCGGAATCATGGCACAAGAATTTTGCTGTGGTGTGCTGCCCAATAATCTCGGACAGGATCTCCTGATATGCCCAATACCACCACAATCAAAACACCCATCCTGCTGCTGTGGCTGCTGAAACTGAGGTTGACCTGAAAGGGTCGGATAATCAAGGTGATAACTCTGAATCGGAGGCGCATTGATAGGAGCTGATGGTGGCCTGTAGGCTGGCTGCTCGGAATAAGGCACATAAGGACCACGACTCTCTGAAGCACTGTGAGATGCCTGAAGCGCAGACTAAAATGGCCTGGGAGGATGGCCTCTACCAAAAGTACCCCTGCCTCCAGATAAGGCACCATTGAAACCACCGGTATGACGAGGCCTCTTATCGACCCCTGCCTCCTCTCCTGAGCAAGAACCATCTCGATCCGCCAAGCAACATTTGCAGCCGTCTGAAAGAAAATATCGCCCCCAGTCTCCTTGGCTATCTGTAGCCTGATAGTGTAAGTGAGTCCATCAATACACCTCCTCACCCTCTCCTTCTCAGTAGGAAGAAAGATGAGGGCATGGCGAGCTAGATCCACAAAATAGGTCTCGTATTGAGTAACAGTCATGCTGGAGGCGCTCAAACTGCCTGCGGTAATCATCTCTCAGTGTGATAGGGAGAAACTTCTCTAGAAATAGCTGTGAAAACTGCTCCCAAGTAAGTGCAGGCGACCCAGCTAGTCTGGTCAACATATAATTTCTCCACCACCTCTTGGCGGAACCCATCATCTGAAACACAACAAAATCGACCTCATTGGTCTCAACTATACCCATGTTCCGTAGCACCTCATGGCAGTAGTTAAGATAATCTGGTGGGTCCTCAGAAGGTGCACCACTGAAGTGAACTGGAAAGAGCTTAGTAAACTTGTCCAATCTCAATAAAGCCTTAGAAGACATGGCGGGCCTATCACCGGCCTGTGCCGCAATAACTGGCTGAACTACCCCAACTGGGGGGCTGCTGGGGTCTGGTAGTGGGGAGCCATCTGCTCCGGAGTATGGGTAGCTGTGAGCACCTAATTTTTTACCATAATCGAATTTTTCACCACTTTTTAGTATGTAAATATTCTTTGAGTTTAATCTACATATTTTAGCTTTTGTTTTACCTTTTATAGATTTTTCCTAGGAAATTAAAACTCACAAAAGATTCACATTTTTGAATTACTATCTTTGTTTTAATTTGCAAAAGAAAAGAAATTCACAAAAATATGTTTTTCCTTCTAATTTTGGTAAGACTAACAATTTTATAACTTTTTCCTTAATAGTTTCTTATATTTGTGTAGTATCTTTAATTTGGATTATCTTTAATAAATAAACAAGAAAAAAAAAAGAACCAATGCAAAAATGCCACCTAGCAAGATTCTTCCATATCTTTTGTAACAAACTCACATGCTCTCACTCAAAACTCACATGCACATACTACTCTTATTTTCTTGGCCACCAATTAATCCATATACCTACACCTATATATTTTCCACTCACTCACACAATTAAGAGAACACACACAAAGGGCTGGGGAAAACAGAAAAAGGGAAATAGAGAGAGAAGGACAGAGAAAGCAGAGAGGTGAAAAACAGAGAGAGCAAAAGTAGCGGCAATCTTTTTGTGTAATAGCTTGGAAATTCATGTAAGTAATATATGAAGAAAGTTTAATGGTCCAATCCTTATCTCATCTTTAAATTTTTTAAGTTGATACATGAATTTTATGTCTTGGCATAATCTTTGGATGAAAGTTCTGCTCCATTTATGAACAAATGCATGAAATTGCTCCCTCTGTGTTATCATTTTTGTTTGAAATTGGTTGTTGCTCCTTTTAGATTAACCTTAGTTATCGGTTATTAGTTTCAAGTTAGATTTGTGTGCTTGCCTTGATGATATCTCATTGTTTAGATTCAATATTTTCTATTTGATGAGCCTTGGTCGTGTTATTCTTGAGCCGGTTTAATGAAATCTGAGGATGAAGTATGACATTAATTTTTTTTTTCTTTCATATATTGAAGGTTTAAGTTTCAAATAGTCTGTAACGTAGACCATGAAGGGATATTTGGGTTAAATTCATTAAAGCAATATGGATAGTTGGGTATGTTAGCTTAGAGAAAAAATTTAAATTATATTTTTGTCGTGTCTATATGTTTAGGTCGTAGGAGTACGATTTTGGCCTATTTCATTTTCTTTAAGCTGATTATCTTTATTTAACGAACATTTCTCATAACTTAGATGTATCATTGACCTTTTCATGTAAACTAAACACTACCCTCTTCCTACAATAATATCCATAAGTTATGGCCTCATAATAATCTCAAAGTAGGAAAAATAATCCATGAATACATTAGTATGCTTTTAGACACGCTCTTAATTAATCAAATTATCGTGATAATGTATACGTTCGCGTGACATAATTACGATTTCCAAATTTAAAATCAAGGTATGCATTCGCGCAACTTTGGGCGAAACAATCTTAATAATAATAAAGTGTTACTAATTGTGTACACGTATGCATGACAGAATTTTTAGCGCACTAAATAAAATGGATTCACACACATGTGGTTCGTTTCAAGATAATTCCATAACGCCATAATCAAGTAATTTAAAAGCTGTGAAAGTTAAAACACACATAGGTTCTAAAACACATAAATTAAACAATTAAATAAGCCAAGTATGATTAAAGCAATCGTGCTAAAACTACGAAATCCGGGAGTATCTCACACCTTCTCCTGGGTTAACAGAATTTCTTACCCAGTCTTCTGTGTTCGCAGACCATGAATAAGAGTCAATTTTCTCGATTTGGGATATTAAAATAAACTGATGAATTGGGACACCATAATAGTTATCCCAAGTGGCGACTGTAATTAAATAAATAATTCCATTTCGAATAATGTCACTTTAACTGGAAAAACTCCCTATCCCTCGAGAAAAGGGAGGTGTGACAGTAGCGGGAGTCTATGCTCCTCCCCCAGCCCGAAAGACGACTGGTGCCATCGGAAAGGTAACGGTCTGGGTCACACTCTCCATAAGGCCCACTAAACGGATTAGAGCATCCTAAAGCACTAGAGTAGCAATGAACCCCTCTGGGACTTGAGCTGGTCCAACAGGTATAGGCTGAGCTGGAACCTCCTCATCAAAATCTACCTGAGGCTCCACTGCTGGTGCTGATGCTCGAGCTCTAGGCTGAGCTCTGCCTCTGCCTCGGTCTCTGCCCCTAGTAGGAGCTGCCACTGGGGGCTCCGGCTGCTGTCCAGCTAAAGATGCAGTATGTGTTTTCGCCATCTGCGAGAGAACAAGAATAGAAGAGTTCAATCATCAATGACAGAATCAAATCGCACGATAGAGAAGAGTAGAAGTGAAATTGTTCCTAAACTCCATAGCATCCGGAAGATAAGTACAAATGTCTCCGTACCGATCTTTCAGACTCTACTAAACCTGCTCGTGACTCGTGAGACCCAGGCGACCTAGTGCTCTGACACCAACTAGTCACGACCCGAAATTTCCACCTTCGGGATCGTGATGGCGCCTAACATTTCACTTGCTAGGCAAGCCTACTTTAGAACAATTTATCTATTTTTAATAGTTCAGACTAAACAATAAGAAAGAAACTGAAATAACTGCAATGATCCAAAGTAAAGTGCGGAAATCATATCAACTGAAATATCTAATATAACCCTGGACCCGATGTGACAAGTGCACAAGCTACTAAGATAGTACAAACAAAGGTCTGAATAAAACATAGAGCTGTCTGAGAGAAAATACACAGCTAATAAAAAGAAAGGGGACATTAGGTGCTGCGGACGCCGGGTAGCTGTACCTCAGTCTCCACACTGATAGCCAACCTGAGCACGCTAATGACTGGGCAAGTAACAATAATTCATGAAAGTAGGGGAAAAGTCTAACATTTTTTTTTAACACGAGAAAAATAAATGACAAGTAGCAAATAGGGGAATGGGAGACATTTAAAGCACATAAAAGTTAAGACATGGAAGGAAATAATTAATGGAATGCAAAAAGTCAAGGAAACAAGTAGTTCGGCGGCGCATAAGCACTCTTCACCTCACATATACGCCGCAACACATAAATTTCACATCGCACATAGTCCGAGGGTTCCTAATTCCCTCAAATCAAGGTTAAACCCAACACTTACCTCACTCCGCAGTCAACTCAGAGCTCTACCGGGGCCTTTCCTCTATAATCCGCCTCCAAACTACTCGTATCCAACCATAATGGACTCAATAATATCAAATAATGCTAAGAGAATCAATTATAATGCATAAAGTTAGGATTTCCACACTTTCCCCAAAAAGTCAAAAAAAGTCAACCCTAGGCTCTCTTTGTCAAAACCTGGTGTTCGACCAAAACCCATTTACCCATTCACTCCCGTGCCCGATTATGTAATTAGTTTTGATATTCGACCTCAAATTGAGGTCTAAATCCCGAATTAGCAAAAACCTCCAATTCTTCCTAAATCCCTAGTTTTCTACCGTGGAAGAACAAAGACTAAGGCTAGCAATTAATGGGTGATGTTAGAAATGGAAGAAAACGAGTTAAAGTGTACAAACCTATGAATTGGTGCTGTGTTTTCCCTTCAAAATTGCCTCTATACGGAGCTCTAATAGAGAGTTTATGAAAAATGGGTGAAATTCCGGTTTTGAAACATTTAAAACACTGGGCGTCAGGTGTTCATCGCGATCGCGTGAAACCTGACGTGTTCGCGAAGAGCATCTCCTATCTGGCTTATGCGATCACAAGTATCTCCACGCGTTTGCAAATGTAATAGCCCGCCTCACCTCCGCGTTCGCGAGACTGGTCTCGCATTCGCGCAGAGAAACCTCAACTCCCAGCCCTGCCTCTCAAAGCTACGCGTTCGCGTGGGTGTGGGCGTGTTCGCGAAGGGCAGTCCCCTCACTGCTCCGCATTCGTGTCCTATACCTTGCGTTCACATAGGGTTATTTCCCTCCCTAGCCCAGATCACTCTTCGCGATCGCGTGAGTTCCTTCACAATCGCGAAGAAGGAAAATACCAGGTGACAGCAACAACTAAAGGAAACCAGAATTTTCAAAGTTCAAATGGTCTGTAGGCTATCCGAAACTCACTCGAGCCCTCGAGGCTCCAAACCAAACATGCACACAAGTCCAAAAATATTATACGAACGCGTTCGCATGATCAAAACACAAAAATAACACCTAGAAATACAAACCGGACACCAAAACAAATGAAAATTTTAATATAACTTAAAATTTTCAACCGGACGTCCTAATCACGTCAAGTCACTTCTGTTTTACACCAAATTTTGTGGACAAGTCATATATATCATAATGGACCTATACCAAGTTACAAAACCAAAATCTGGATTCGGTATCAATAAAGTCAAAAATCAGTCAAATTTATGAAGTCTTTAAACCTTTAAACTTCAAATTTTTGACAAAATGCGATAACTCGAGCTCGGGACCTCCGAATTTATTTCGGCCACACGTCCAAGTTCCAAATCACGATACGGATTTACCAGGACTGTTAAAATATGGGTCCGGGTATTTTTGCTCAAAATATTGACCGAAGTCAACTCAAATAGATTTTTAAGGCACAAATTTATATTTTAATCAATTTTTCACATAAAAACTTTCCAGAAAATGGCCTGGACTGCTCATGCAAATCGAGAAAGGCTAAAAGGAGCTATTTGAAGTTTTGAAACACAAAATTAGGGTTTAAAGCACCAGATGACATATCGGTTCATCACATTTCTCTAGAATTCTCTACAATCCTAGAAGATTCTGAAGACTTTCCTAGCAAATCTATAGGGATTAGGGTCTTCCAAGGAAAATGTACATACTTCTTTAGAATCTTTTTACAAATGCTAGTCTTCCTCCTATGTAAGCTTCCACATGGCATTAATATATGTAAATGACGCTACGTCACATGATGACATGGCGGGTCATCACAGTTAGCCCGATCTTAGTGCAAAGCATACTAACACTATTCTTGGAACCATATTACTTGTACGTATACCAAGAACTCCACATTTTGCGCCGGGAAGAAGCTGAAGCTAGAGTTCTTTCTGGATGGCTTGTTTCTCTCTCGGTGTATGTTAGCCTAACATGGGCCAACCATGGGTAAGAGAGCTCGCATTCCATTTTAGAAGACTCCAGTGACTAAGGAAGCTTCTACCTCGCATGGTAACACTCAATGAGGGCAAAAAGCTGTCTTGGACAGTGAGGTAATAGATGGAAAAAAAAAGTCCAATTCCAAAAGCAATGAAACAGTAACCCTAAACAGTGAATTTGAGAAAGTCTAACAAATTGAAGCAATGCGAATTTGGAATGAGGTGTTACAGGAATCTCCCAGTAGAAGTCAAGTAGATCCAACGAGCAGTGGCAAAAAATATGGGCAGATGAGGTTGAAGAGGAGCTCGAGTCGCAAAAGAAGAATGGTTCAAGCTGAGATGATTTTGATATTGCTAAAATACCAAATGCTAGGTATAAACTAGAGTATGTATCTCCCAAAACACACGACAAGTCCTCAATTATTGGAATTGAGTTGCATGACATTAGCACTGGATTTGCTTTTTGGGGAATTGTTGTTGTATGCTATGTCCCAGGGGCAACCCCCTTTACTGTAACATAGGGATATATCTAAAGTCTCTGGGTAAGAATGGGATTGATAGGTAGCTACGCTAAAAGGTGGAGTAATAGTGGTGCGATTTGAAACTGGGATAGGGAAGCAAGAGGTGATTCAAGGTGGTATTTACCACTTTGATAACAAACCATTTTATTGTTAAGGTATGGATACCTGAATCGGAATATATTAGAGAGGAGCTCCTCATAGTTCTAATTTGGATTAATTTCCCTAGTTTGGATTGGAGTCCAAAAGGATTGAGTAAGATTGGTAGCTTAGTTGAAAAACCTATAATGGTCTATCACAATTGCGAGAAAAGGAGTGGTCTGAGTTTTGTAAGGTTACTAGTTGAGATAGAGAGAGATGCAAATCTATCTAATGTGGTGCTATTCAAAAATCAAAGGGGACAGAACAAAGGGTGAGTTATGATTGGAAACTGACATTATGTACTAATTCTTCAAAGTATGGGCATGCTAAAGATGTCTATAGAATGAAGAAGAAACATCCTGAGTCTTTCTCTATCTCTCGAAAAAGCATTTTATAAATTCATGTTGGGTCGGATTCGAATGAATCTTTCCTTAATCTGTAATAGACTCATTATCTATTTAGAAGACAAGAACAAAAGGCGAAGAAATGAAGAAAAATAATAAAGTTTATTATCATACATGTCTTTCTCATGTAGGAGATGAATAAGTACATTTATTTAGTTTTACAGCTCTTCACTTATTATACGTACTCAGCTATACACACATGCACACACACACTTTGATCTATACTAAGAATTTCGAATTCTATTAAGAATAAATATTATCTAATTTCTAATTATTAATTAGTAATTATTATTTAAATTCTTAATTTAATTATAATTATTACAAGATATCTTTATTTATATAATAACATAATAAAGATACAAATAGCAAATCGAGGTACCCCCTCTATGACAAATTTGAACCTTCCATCTATTTTTGTGCCGTTAGTAGGCCTAGTCTTTCCAGTAATTCCAATGGCTTCTTTATTTCATCATGTTCAAAAAAATAAGACTGCTTAGATCCGCTGGGATCCAATCTCATCCATTGTTTCTTGAAAATGTGAACTTGTATCATCGCACAGTTATCTATTCATTAGAATATAGTATAATATGTAATTTTCACCGAACATAAAGAAAGACTCTTATGCCTGCGAAAATATGATATATGAATATATCAATTATAGCAATTTTCAAATAGATCAAGATCCCTGGATGGCTGAAATGTAGTCGGTGAATCTCCATGTATATCGATATGTACAGTGGGATCGTATGTTATTATTTTAGATTTTAGGAATTTGATGAACTATTCCTAAAGGTTGATATCAAAAGTGATAAACAAGTTGAGGGAGGGAAAGCAAAAAGAAAAAAGAAAAAGCTCAGCAAACTAATGTGCCAAGACAGACTGAAGGGAGCAAGAGGATTGAGGTAAATCAAGTAGTGGAAGCGGGGAAGAAGGCTGAGAAACAAGGGCAAAGTGAAAGAACAGGTTGGCAGACTCCCCTAAGGATTGGGAAAGCACAACCAAAACAGACGCAATAGGTTGAAAACTCAAACTCCTTTCAAGTATTGCATAGTAAGGAAGTTAGTAAAAAAAAGCACAGTTGATACTATTACAAATATGGGAGGCCAACTTATCCATCATTCAGGGGATGATTAATTTACTTAATTGGAATGTAAAGGGGTTTAATACCCCTAATAAGCAAAAAGAGATAAAGCTCCTGATAAGTTATGTGCCTTTGTATTTTTATGATTTAACAAACATCATATGAGAACCAGATAGGGAACCTGTTAGACAGCCTCAAAGTGCTCAGAACAACAAGTCACATGTCTGGTACAAGTTCCAATATTATCAGTCAAAGAAACGGCAGAGCGAACAAATGACTACCAGTTCCTCCGGTCACAGTACAAATCAACTCCTTACAGCTGTTAAAGTTGCTGCACTGTTACACTACACACGCAACAGTGCAAAACTCACTTTATGGAGCATGCCTTGTACTGGATACTTGCTTACATCATCCCAATGACCTCACTTATATATTACTAACATAAGGCAAGGGAAAATACACACTGGCAAAATCCAAAATCATTAAGTCTTTCTAATTGTGCTGCAGCTCGCATTGACTCTAAGGCTTGAAGAACAAAGTATTAACAGAACAAAGGACCAGATCCCGGTACTAAGTTTATCGTGTGTCCTTAGTATTGGTGTATCTTTGTTAATGTTATTCACTTGTAATTCCTACTCAACTTAGTTAGAAGCATCTTGTAGGATATCTTCTGCAAAACCATAAATCGTGTGTTTGTGTTTGGCTAGAGTTAGTCAAAGTGGTGAGCTTCGTAATAGAGTTATTACAAAGAGACCTGCAATAGAGTCATTGCAAGTAGGTAGGGGATTAAGAGTTTAATTCCTAGGTTACAATAGGTTGTAATCTAAAGTTTGCTCGGTTAGTAAAGTTAAAATTCTACGAGTGTAGGTCATGGTTTTTAATCCCGTGAGCTGGGAGTTTTTCACGTAAAATACTGTTGTGTCATTTACTTACTGCTCTCTGTGTGTGTTTTGTGGAAATTGATAGAGAATCAGGTTCTCTATACAGTTTGGTGGACTCTTAGTTTACAACAATTTGTATAAGAGCAAGTTCTTTCTTTAAGGCTAACACCTAGAAAGGATCCACATGGCTGCTCCACCAAATTTTGAAGAAGGTCAATCAACCTACAGACCACCAAGATTCATTTGACAATACTATGGATGGTGGAAGATAAAGATGCATGATCATGGCTGAAGATTCAGAGCTCTGGGCTGTCATTTGAGATGGACCCCTCGTCCTAATAAAGACCATTCGCGAGCCAGCAGTGACAATTCTAAAGACAAGGAAGGAGTACAATGATGCCGACCGCAAATCTATAGTGAAAAACTTCCGACCAAAGAAGATCCTCGTCTGTGGTATTGGACCAGACGAGTATAACAGAATTTTAGCTTGTCAATCTGCTAAGAAGATCTGGGAGGCTCTCCAAACCGCACATGAAGGAACAACTCAAGTCAAACAGCCAAATATCAACATGCTCAGTACTGAGTATGAACTCTTCAGGATGAAGAATGATGAGTTCATTCAGGACATGCATACTCGCTTCGCTTCCATCATCATTAAGCTCCACTCTCTAGGAGAGATCATTCCTAGGAACAAACTGGTTAGGAAAATACTCAGTGTATTACCTGGTTCTTGAGAGAGTATAATCAATGCTATCATGGAGGCAGAAGATCTGCAAAAGCTGACCGTTGACGAACTCATTGGATATCCGAAGACCTATGAAATGAAGAAAAAGAAGGACGAAAGAAGAAAATCCAAAAAGGAGAAGAACCTGATTCTTAAAGCAGATAACAGTGACTCAAGTGGTGATGATGCTGACATGGCCTATTTGACAAGGAGGTTTCAGAAAATGGTCCGCAGAAATGGAGGTATTCCGAAAAAGGGCAGCTCCAGCAGACCAAAAGGCTATGATTGCTGTCACAAATGTGGGAAGCCAAGATATTTCGTCAAAGATTGTCCACTCCACAAGTACAACACACAAAAAACATCCAAGAGGAACCCAGTTCCTAACAGGAACTTCAAGAGAAAAGATGCCGCTGACAATATTGTGAAACAAGCTCTTGCTGCATGGGGAGATTCCTCTAGTGAATCTGAGAGAGATGATGAACAAGGCTACACCTCCATGATGGCCGTTGAAAGCGAAGCAACTAAATATGACTCCATCTTTGCCCTAATGGAAAAATCCGACGAGGATGAAGATGATGATGACGGTAAGGTAAACTTTCTAGACGTTCAAGGAAATTTGAAGTCTTACTCTCAAAAGAAGCTTGTATCCTTAGCAAATATTCTGATTGAAGCTTATCATAGCCTTATTAATGATAAAAATGTTTTAACTAAGGAATTAGGATAGGTAGAACATGAGAGAGATGATTTGCTAGTCGTAGTTGTTGATTTAAAAGAAACCATTGAAGATTTAAAGAATGAAAAGGATGCTCTAACTAAGAAAATTGAAAAGGTAGAGCATGAGCTAGATGACTTGTTAGTAATAGTTGTGGATCTAAAGGAAATAGTAGAAGAATTTAAAAAGGGAAAACAATTCTAGAAACCCTTCAAAAGGTAAGCAAGTGGCGAGTGAGGCACACCTTAAACTGGAAAATGAGCTCAAAATGGTAAAATCGAGTATGTGTGCTGAACTTGAAAGAAATAGACAACTTCAGGAAGATCTAAGCAAGGTCAAAAAGGACCTAGATAAATTTCTAAAGTGGACCTGGTCCTCTGATATAATCACTTTCATGTATAAAAGTAACTGGGGGAACAGGCAGGGAATTGGGTTCTAAAAAAAAAGGCTCCTTACAACCCACATAGTGAGTATGTTACTTTCCCTGATAACTGGCTTTGCACTCATTACGGTAATATCGAGCATTTTAAAAACTCATGTAAAGCTAGATTTCAGTCCCAATAGAAAAATAAAGTTTTTATTGAAAAAATACCTACTGCTAAGGAACCTGGTCCCTCCAAAGTGTGATGCCTGCTTGGACAAGAAGAAGTTTAATTTGCCCTTTTTCTCACTACAAGGGACCCAAACTTGTTTGGGTTCCTACGTCTAATCTCTGATTTCCTCGTGCAAGGAGCAGTGAATGGAAGCAGCCAAAGATGGCATATGGATAGCGACTGCTCTAAGAATATGACTGGAAGTACTTATGATTTCCTTTCACTTAAAGCCCTGCAAGGTGGGAGTGTGTCCTTTGGAAATAGCAAAAAGGGATACATTCTGGGAGTTGGAAGAGTTAGGAAGACACTCACTCACTCAATTGAGAATGTGTATTATGTGAATAGCCTGAAATACAACATGCTGAGTGTCTCTCAAATCTGCAACAAATAAAACAAAGTGGAGTTCTTATCAAAGATTTGCATAGTCACCAATCTTGTGATTGTTGAAGTGGTTCTGATGGCAAAGAGATTCAAAAGCATCTACGTTGCTGACTTTGAGTCCTTAAACAATGGGGATCTAGCATGTTTAAGTGCTGTTGACGATGATGTTGAACTATGGCACAGAATTGCCCGGACATGCAAGCTTCTCCTTGCTGAACAAGCTAGTTAATATGGACCTGGTCTGCGGGGTGCCAAAGTCAAGGTTCAAGGATCAAAAAGTGTGTGATGCATGTGTGAAAGGACAAGAAGACAAGAAGCATTTTTGCCTTCTTAGCTTTCCTGTCTCAAATTGAGACCAAGAACATCAAGGAAGCATTGAAAGATGCTAACTGGATTGCTTCTATGCAAGATGAAGTCCATCAATTTGAGAGGAACAACGTGTGGCACCTGGTACCTCGACCTTCAGATAAAACTGTTATTGGAACCAAATGGGTGTTCAGAAACAAGCTTGATGAGTTTGGGAATACAAAAAGAAATAAGACCAGGTTGGTGGTTCAAGGTTATAATCAAGAAGAAGGTATTGACTATGATGAGACTTTTGCTCCAGTTGCACGAATGGAAGCCATCAGAATTCTCATTGCTTTTGCATCTCATTTGGAATTCAAATTGTTCCAAATGGATGTCTAGAGTGCATTTTTGAATGGATATTTAAAGGAAGAAGTCTTTGTCGAACAACCACCTGGTTTTGAATGTCATGAGCATCCTGAACCTGTATTCAAACTCGACAAGGCACTATATGTCTTAAAGCAGGCCCCTCGTGCATGGTATGAAAGGTTGTCCAGGTTCCTTCTGAAAAATGGCTTTACAAGAGGGAAAATTGACAACACTCTCTTTTTGAAGAAACGAGGGCGGAACCTACTGATTGTGCAAGTTTATGTTGACGATATCATCTTTGGTACAATAAATGATTCCTTATGTGAGGAGTTTGCTAAGCTTATGGGAAGCGAGTTTGAGATGAGCATGATGGGGAAGTTGAATTTCTTCCTAGGTCTACAAGTCAAGCAAACCTCCAAGGGAACGATGATAAGTCAGCAGAAATACATTAAAGAGCTTCTAAAGAGGTTTGAGATAGAAAGCTCAAACACCGCTAATACTCATATTGCCACTGCTACTCGTCTTGACATGGACGAACCTGGTTCCCCTGTGAATGAAACCATATCTTCTCGGGGTATCATTGGTTCACTCTTATATCTCACAACCAGCAGACCTGACATTATGTTTAGTGTGGGATTATGTACTAGATTCCAATCAAGCCCAAAGGAATATCATCTGAAAGCTGCTAAGAGAATTCTGAGGTATCTCAAAGGAACACAGGACCTGGTCCTCTATTATCCCTCAGGAGACAATTTCAACTTAATTGGGTATGCTGATGCTGATTATGCTGGTTATTTGGTGGATAGAAAGCGCACATCTGGTATGGCACATTTTTTGGGATCATACTTGATTTCATGGGGTACAAAGAAACTGAACTTTGTGGCTCTTTCTATTGCAGAAGTTGAATATGTGGCAACTGCTTCCTATTGTGCTCAATGGCTGTGGATCAAGCAACAACTAGAAGATTTTAGTGTGTTTTCTGATTGTGACAACACAAGTGCTCTCAACATGGCAAAGAACCCGGTTCAGCATAACAGGACAAAGCACATTGATGTGCGGCATCACTTTCTCAAGGACAATGTTGAAAAGGGTCTCATCTGCATGAAGTTTTGGAAAATAGAGGATCAGGTAGCTGATATCTTCACCAAAGCATTAAGCAGAAAGCATTTTAAAAAGAATCAACTGAGCACCAGGTCCCTTAATGATTGGCTATGAAGGAATGAATAGGTAAACTGCTGAAAAGTATTTTCTGATAATTTCTAACTCAATCTTATACAGTTACAGGTAAACGTGCATGGAAATTACAG
This sequence comes from Nicotiana obtusifolia, assembly GCA_002018475.1. NCBI lineage: Eukaryota > Viridiplantae > Streptophyta > Magnoliopsida > Solanales > Solanaceae > Nicotiana > Nicotiana obtusifolia. Next base: position 57,779 of record MCJB01010110.1, on the reverse strand, counting down.
AGCAAACAAGCAGCTAATGATATTGCATTTTGGTAGAAGGATGTGGCTCATATTTACAAAAATCAGTCAGGGAACGTGGTTCCCTTAACTCAGGTTAGTAGTTCCTTTTACACTCATATGCATTTTAAACAGCTATAAAAGTGCCACATCATTAAAATGTGTTCGTCTTTTCTCTCACCCTTTTTAATCCCAAGCATCACACCCATTACAAACTGCCCCGTCTGCCCAGTCCGTTGTACCCATTTGTAACGGATCTCTCATCCCCTCTAAATAACCCCAAAAGATGTCTTTCTTACAACTGTTTACATCAAAGCCATCAAACTCTTTTCCTTTCTCAGAAAACCCTCTCTCTCTCTCGTGTCTTTACTCTGAAAAATCACCATGTCTTCCTAGAATCCATAGTCTCAATGGGTACCATTGTCACTCCCACTGCGTCTTCGTCTCATGAAGCACTGCAGCACGATCCTGAGCCTCAACTTTCATCCAGTGAAAACCCCAACTCAGACCAACAACCACCCATTGTCTCCTCTCCAAACACACCGAGTTCTAGTTCTCACCATAGCCGGAGAAATCAAACTCCCAAAAAGTTTGTCAATACAACTTCTCCTTCTGCTTCACTAGAAAAAATGGCAGAAGATGAAATAATGGATGGAGAAGAGGGACCAGAGGTTTCGAGTCAGCAAGTTGGGGAGGTCTCTGTAGCCCAAGAGGATGTTGCTGGTACTGGTGAAGCATCAGGTTCGTATCACTCCTCCTGCTCCAACGTTTGATCTGAATCTTGCTTCTCTGTCAGGTAATGCATCTCTTGCATCTACCGATTCTACTCTATTGGGTGTAAATGAGAGAAAAACTATAGAGAATATGCTACTTATTTCTACCGAATGACGGTTGGTTAGGGAGTATGTGTGTGGTGATGTGATTGCTGGGTCTCAAGGGGAAGGAGAAGGAAATGGAGTTGAAGTGGGACTGGTTCCTCATGGTAACCTGGTGCCAGTTAGTACTACAGGGGAGCCAACAGAAGGACCTGCTATCTCTCCTCAAGAAGGACCTGCTACCTCTCCTCAAGAAGAGCACTCAGCTCCTACTTGGGATAAAACCCCATACTCTACAAAAGATCCTCTGGACAGTACTGACCCTGCTCCTTCTCCTCATATGCAGTGCCATTAGATTTTGTAATTCCTGATATGAGACCTTTGTCTGAAGAAGAGAATGATAACAGTGAGGAGGACTATGATGATGTGGCTGTGGCAAGTTTTATTGCTGCTAGAAGTGGTGGGACGATTCCTAAAGAGCCAGTTCTTAAAAGACCCACTACTAGGCAGCAGAAGAAAGAAGCTCTTGAGAGGGCTTTAAAGAGAAACAAGAAGAAAAAGAAAAGAAGAAGGTTGGTGAAAGGGGGAAAGTTAGTGAATGGGGAGGATGTGCCTCCAGCAAACATTGTGAATGTTAAAGATGAAAAGGTTAATGAGGAACCCGCTTCCTTGGTTCGTAAATCCTCTAAGAAGTATGTGCTGGCAAAGCCCAAGAGAGGATCATCTGTGAAAGGGGTGGAAATAGATAGAGAGAAGAGTGTTGAAGAAAAGGAGTCTGGTAAGAAAAGTAAGTCTGAAAAGAAGGGCAAAAGTGTGAAAAAGTCTCAGAAGAGGAAGGCAAGTGACAGAGAGCAACTTGGTTCCTCCAAGAAAGCCAAGTAGAAGTGTCTGATGTTGAGAGAAAAGAAAACCTAAAGAAGCACAAGGTGTTGTGGGGTAGAGCGTTTGACGCTGACATTCTTGAAATGTCAGGCATGAGACAGCTGTTGCAATCTGCAAGTTTCAGAAGTGGACTCATCTATTTACCATTCAGAGTCCCAAAGTTTATGAAGAGGAGGTTCGTAGTTTCTATGCAGATCTGTTCACTGTGGAAGACAACAATATCTGCCTGAAGGTTAATTGAGTGGACTTTGTGATGGATGAAGCTATTCTGGGAAGTATCTTGGGTGTGACTACTGTGGGGCTCTCATTTGTTGACTGGACCTGTTCCCTTGACTTTAGGAAGATCATTCTAAAAGCTCAGATTGTTCAGAGAGAGGAAGGAGTGCACAAGAAGGCCTTGCTTCCAAAATATTAGCTTATATTTGAGATGGTGAACAAGGTCCTGCTCCCACTCGCATAGAGGGGTTCCATTACTTCAAAAGCTGACATGTTCCTCATGGAAGCACTATATTCATACACTACTATCAACCTGCCTGGTGTCATGATTGAACACATGAAAAAAGTGGTAGACTTCAAGGACGAGAACTATGGTTTGCCTTATGGGTTCTTGCTCACTAGAATGTTTGAATATTTCAAAGTCCCTTTGGGAAAAGCAGCAGTGGGAACTCGAAAGCAAACATTCTCAATGACAACCTTGGAGGAGTGTGAGTGTATAGACAAGAAGGGGAGTGTTGGCAGCAATTCTACTATTTCTCAGTCAATCGATGCTAAGAATCCTACTAACGAGGAAATAAGGAGACTGAAGACTAGGAATGCCATTATTGAGGGACAGCTCAGTCAAGCCAAGGAGGAACCTGGTTCTAGAAGTGCACAAGGTACAGAGGTTGCCCGCTTGACTGCTGAAAATGCATACCTGAGGAAACAGGTTGAGGACCTAAAAGAGCAGCTGATAAACGAGCAGCGGTCTGCAAATGCTCGAGTGGATATTCTTCTCAAATCTCTTGCCTGTTCATCCTTCCCTCCCTCGTATAGTGCTCATTAAACAGTTCCATTCTCAGTGTCCAGTTTAATTGTGTTTGTCTTAGCCCCATTGTCCCTTTTCGGCTTATTGTTTTCATGAATGTGGTACTTTAATTTTGTTTTTTGTGTGGATGTTTTGTAACAATGGTACTACTGCCTCTATTTTCTTCTCAAATTAATTAATGAGCATTTCAGTCCTTTGATATGCATGTTATACTCTTATGCTCTGTTTTTATCTATGTTATGTGCACACAAATGGCATAGGTTAACTTTTACCTGGACTTCTTTTTGCATTTTCTTGCATATATTCTTTTTATGATGCCAAAAGGGGGAATAAAATTGAAGGGGGACAGAATGTGAAATAGGTTCTCAGGGGAAATAAATCTAATCTGCAGGGTGAATTGAATGGAGATCTGGTTCCCCCTTTGTATGGAGATCTGGTTCTCAGGGGTAACTTCAATTCTAAGTTTGTCATCATCAAAAAGGGAAAAATTGATAAGTTATGTGCCTTTGTATTTTGATGATTTAACAAACTTCATATGAGAACTAGATAGGAAACCTGTTACACAGCCTCAAAGTTCTCAGAACAACAAGTCACTTGTCTGGCACAAGTTTTAATATTATCAATCAAAGGAACGGTAGAGGGAACAGATGGCTATCAGTTTCTCCGGTCACAGTACAAGTCAACTTCTTACAGCTGTTAAAGTCGCTGCACTATTGCACTGCATAAACAACAGTGCAACAGTCACTTTATGGAGCATGCCTTGTACTGGATACTTGCTTACATCATCCCAATGACCTCACTTATATATTACCAACATGAGGCAAGGGAAAATACACACTTGATAAACCCTAAATCATTATGTCATTCTCAAGTGTGTTGCCGCCTTCATTGACTCCAAGGCTTAAAGAACAAAGGACCAGATCCTAGTACTGAGTTTATCGTGTGCCCTTAGTATTGTTGTATCTTTTTTAATGTTATTCACTTGTAATTCCTACTCAGCTTAGTTAGAAGCATCTTGTAGGATATCTTTTGTAAAATCATAAACCGTGTGTTTGTGTTTGGCTAGAGTTAGTAAAAGTGGTGAGCTTTGTAATAGAGTTATTACAAAGAGACTTGGAATAGAGTCGTTGTAAGTAGGTGAGGGATTAAGAGTTTATTTCTAGGTTACAATATCTTGTAATCTAAAATTTACTCGGTTAGTGAAGTTGAAATCCTGCGAATGTAGGTCGTGGTTTAATCCCGTGAACTGGGAGTTTTCAACGTAAAATACTATTGTGTCATTTACTTACTGCTCTGTGTGTGTGTTTTGTGGGAACTAATAGAGAACTGGGTTCTCTATACAATTTGGTGGATTCTTAGTTTACAATAACTCCTTTGCAATGAAGAGAAAGTGGGCTTGATAGGCTTACTAGAAATAAAAATAAAGAGTAACAAAAATGAGCACCTAGGTAAGAACATGTTTGTGGGATGGGATTATGTTTCAAATCTTGAATACCATTATAATGGTAGAATATGGATCACTTGGAGAAGCGACTACTACAATGTCACTCCAGGGAGCATGTCTGCACAAATAGTTACTTGTGAGGTCCTCTTTATATCTCTACAACTGACTTTTGAGTTGCCATATGTGTATGCCTTCAACACAAGAGAATAAATGAAGGATTTGTGGGATAGTCTTATGAATCATAGCAGTAGATGCACAAGACCTTGGATGGTCTTGAGTGATTTCAACTAAGTCTTAAAGGCGGATGATAGAATAGGTGATAACCCAGTATTTTAGGCAAAAGTGATAGATTTTCATAACTATGTGGTGGACTACGGTTTGCTGGAACTGCCTACTCAAGGTAATAGGTATACTTGGAATGACAAACATGAAGATCAAAGAGTATTTTCAAAGATTGATTGGGTGTTCATCAATGAGATTGGCTGGATATAATGCCATTATGTGGAGCAATTTTTTTACCTAAAAGCATTAGTGATCACTGCCCTGCAAAAACATCATTGTCTGAGGAAAGATACAGAGCTAAGAGATCCTTTCAATTTTGTAATATATGGGCTCATCATCCACATTTTGCATCCATAGTCAGTGATGGGTAGAATACTATCATTGAAGGATGTAAAATATACAGGGTGGTAAAGAAGATGAAGGTTTTGAAGTCTCAATATTCTCAAAATATTGTGACTGAAGCAAGTAAGATAGGAAAGCACTAAAGTATGCCAAAGTGCAGAGTTTCTGCAGCATGAAGCTCAGGCATATCAGAAATTCCGGCAGTCTTCTTGTTTGGATGAAATGTACTTACAACAAAGAAGTAAAACTACATGGATTAAGTTAGGAGATGATAACACAAGATACTTCTATTCAATAATAAAGTATAGGAAGCTGAAGCAGACAACTACACAATTGGAGGAAAAATTAGATAACTGGCAGACTAATCCAAAAGTTATTGCAAGGCTGTTTGTTGAGTATTATGAGGACCTATTTGGAAGGAATTCCACTTCTAATGTGTAAGTTTTTTATAGCATTCTGAAGAATGAACCAGTTCTTTTAGTTGAAAAACAGATTGATTGTTAAAGCCTTTTGTGGATAAAGATGTGAAGGAGGCATTGTTTCATATAGATAGAATTAAGAGCCCTAGACTAGATGGCTTTGATAGTGGCTTCTACAGAGCAACTTGGCATATAGTGGGATAAGATGTTACAAAAGTAGTAATTGAGTTTTGTTAGACTGGCAAACTACTTAAACAAATTAACTCAACAAATATAGCTCTCATCCCTAAGGTGGAGGTACCAAAATTTACTAACCAAGACAGACAAATTTCATGTTATAATGTGTTATACAAGTGTATTTCAAAATAGTTTGCAGTAGATTGAAAGTAGTTGTGAATCACATAGTTGCAGAAAATGTATCTGCATTTATAAGGGGAAGATCTATGATACATAATGTATTTATTTGTCGTGACTTGTTGGCACTATTATATGAAAAGAACCCCAAGGTGCCTTATGAAAATTGATCTCAGAAAAGCATATGATATGGTGAGTTTGGGAATTCATTGAAGAAACACTGAAGTGCTTGAATTTCCAGATAGATTCATTCCTTGGATTATGGTTTGTGTGTAAACCACAAAGTTCTTAGTTAAAGTAAATGGAGAAAGCGATGGATATTTTGCAGGAAAGAGAGGACTTAGATAAGGAGACCCCGTCTCTCCTTGGTTGTTTGTTCTTGTGATGTAATACTTATCTAGAATTTTGAAGACAGTTAGCATGTTGCCAAATTTTAAATTCCATCCCAAGTGCAAGCTGTTGAAACTAACTCATCTCATCTTTGTTGATGATTTGATGATTTTTTGGTCAATAGAATAATGTAGGATTTAAGTCACTTTAGTAATGTTACTGGCTTGATAGTTAATATGGATAAATCCAACATTTTCTTTGCTGGAGTAAATATTGTATTTAGGAGAAGCTACTGGTTTGTTACGACCCCAATTTTCCTCCGTAGGATGTCGTGATGGCACCTAGTTTTTAAGACTAGATAAGCCTAACACTTACTGAATTAATGATAAAATTCAACCAACAACTATTAAATTCACTAGAAAATCTCTAAGTACAACTATTCCAGAATAGAAATAAATTGTACATAAATAACTTTCGAAGGTGACTCCAGGGCCTGCGAACGCGATGGTAGGTATACCTTGAACTCTCCACATTAATATCTGATCTGCTATCTAATAATCAACAGATTCCGAAGTACCTAGATCTGCACAAAAATATACAGAAGTGTAGCATGAGTACACCACGGGCGGTACCCTGTAAGTATCAAGACTAACCTCGGTGGAGTAGTGACGAGGTACAAGTCAAGAGACTCACTAGACAAAATAACATGTGCAGTATAGAAGTATAAATCTAATGATGGAAAGCAGAAATCAGTAAATGGCAACAAAATCAACATGTGATATAAATAGTAAAGCAATAAGAACGTTGTGAAGTGTCATTGAAACCAAATAAGGAACACAAAGGACAACCAATTAGTGAAGCCATGCTAACACAAGATTCACAATGAAATCACCCCGTGATACCTTATCTCATAGTCACAAGTCACGGATCTCAATCCATCATCATGTACTCATGGCACCTCGTGCATACATCTCGAATCACAACCGCACGGACAACTCACGTGTCAAATTTGATTTTACTTCAAACTTAGTTCAAATTTGATTTAATTGTCTCTCACATGATTTTCAGTAAAACATACAAGAATATTTATTGAAATGATTTATTATTTTGTAGTTTAATCTAATCTGGTCTATATTGAAATTGTTTATTTCTACCATGTCGTCTTCTTTTTTTTTTTTATATTATTATTATTATTATTATTATTATTATTATTATTATTTATTATTATTATTATTATTATTATTATTATTATTATTATTTGGCCCATAAACTCTTTTTTTATCCACTTATATATATATATATATATATATATATATTAGTGTAGTTTATTTCACAACTCTTTCGTTCGATTATTTTGTTTCTTGTAAACAACAACTTTGTTTTTCTCATATATCAAGGACAGGAATTTAGATTTTGTTATGTGTTGCAAAGTTTTAAATACTTTTAAATTACTACCTAATCTTAAAAATTTTAAAGCAAAATTTGTCAAATTAAGTAGATAAATTATCTTAAAGATAAATTTAAATAGCTGTTTTAATTCTTTTACTAAAAAATGCACTACTTGTTAAAAAGTAAGAGCGTGGAATTAAAAATGATCTTTTTTATAGAGAATAAAAAGAAGAATAACATATTAGCTAGCAAACATTGCTTGTTATGCCTAATGTTGGTTTTATTGGCAGCTATCGTCGTGTTAATTTGAACATGCTTATATAAAATTCTGGATCCGTCATTGAGTTAGTGGAAGTGGTATGCTACGGTGTATGTTTGTCCGAGTATACTACTGCAACTCAAGTCAATAAGTAATATCAAAGACATCGAGTAGCTCATCCAAACAACAAAAGCAAGTCATGCAAAGTGTATGACAACACAAGGAAAAGCACACCATCACACAAAAATCACCAACACAATGTCTTCAACCCATCACACATCATCCCTAACATTGCCATCCTTATCTCTCCGATAGCCACCCAAACTCCGTTTATAGCCACCCTTATCACTCCGCCCTGACAATAACATTTGCCACCCTTATCTCTCCGATAGCCACCCGTATCACTTTGTGTAATAGCCACCTTTATCACTCCGCCATGACAATAACATTTGCCACCCTTATCTCTCCAATAACCACCCTTATCACTCCGCCTAGACAATAACATAATAGCCACCTCTTATCACTCCATACATTTAACAATGGTGAAATGCCACCTTTATGCTTCGCGTAACAATAATGGTGAAATGCCACCCTTATACTCCGCATAACAACAGCCAAAACCACACAACAATTCACAAATGATATCACAACAACACGATATATCAACTCATAACACAAGTGCTCATAGGCCACAACCTTTCCAAAGATCCAACAATATCAATATTTTCACAACTAATAGCTCACGGCTCAAACACAATGTGTATAAAATCTCAATTATAACAACAGGAATGGGAAAGTAACTCAACAAGGAACCACGCCCTCTTTTTACACAATTTCAATTAAAATAGATTAATGACTTTCGATAACCTGAATTCCAATTAATTGTTTAAGGATAAACTCAATAGTGAAAGTATTTTCATGAAATGACAAACTTCGGCTCCTGGTACGAATTAGGCTAACAACGAAAGAGATGACACGAAATAGTACTACATCAAAATGCATGAGAATAACCCGGCAACAAAAGGGATATCATGTACAACAACTTTAACTAAGAATCACTCCACAATAGAAGAAATCGCATAATGATAACAGTGATAACATGTGATGACCCAGTTAGTCGTCTCATGACTTACCGCTCCGTTTTCTTCATTTCTACCTTATTATGCTTCGTTATCCATGTTTTATGTAATCACGTTGGATAGTTTGCGTTCAGAGTAGATTTGGTAAGAAATGAGACACTTGGTCTCTTTTAAGAAGGTTTAAGTTGGAAAAGTCAACCGAAGGTTGACTTTTGAGTTGGAGGGCTCGGATGTGAGTTCTGATGGTTCGGTTAGTTTAGGGAGGTGATTTATGACTGAAGAGTGTGATCGAAATTGGTTTTGGAGGTCCGGTGTAGAGTTAGGCTTGAATTGGTGAAGTTAGAATTTCTGGCGATTTCCTGTTGTCAGGTGAGATTTTGATTCGAGGGTCGGAATGGAATTCCGAAAGTTGCTGTAGCTTTGATATGTCATTTAGGATGTATGTGTAAAATTTTAGGTCATTCAGACGTGGTTTGGTTGGGTTTAGATCAAAAGAGCGATTTAGAAGATTTTGAAATCCTTAGGCTTGAATCCGACGCGAATTGGTGTGGATAGGTTGTTCTGAGCGTTCCGAAGTTTGGAACAAGTTTGAATAATGTTATGGGATATGTTGGCATGTTTGGTTGAGGTTCCAGTGGCCTCGGGTGAGTTTTGGGTGGTCAAACGGACTATTTCATCGTTGGAAGGAAAATTTGCAGAAAAACCAGAGTCGAGAATGCGGTCGCATTTCTCAAATGCGGACCGCATATCTCACAAAGGGATCGTAAACTCAAACAGATTTTTGACAAAACATACATAACGTTGAAAATGCGGTAAAAAATGCGGTCGCATTTTTGACATGCAGACCGGAAACCATGCTTCGTGCTGAATTGCGGTGAAGGCTAGGGTTACCTTTGCGATGGTCGCGTCAAATATGCGGACCGCACATCTGTTATGCGACGGATATGCGATTGCATTTTAACCCTGATAGGGATTTTTGTCTCGATTTTCGACCCTTTATAAACAAGAAAACCAGTATCCATTAGCCATACAAAACCCATTATTGTTACCAACTAAGAGAACCAGCTCCAAAACACCCTGTATCACAGCAAAATCAGCCTTGAGAACATATCCAAAGGAGACTTTTTTGGACAAATTCTTGAAAGAGGGGACTTGGGCCATCCTAAACATAATTGGAGCTATAGAGCTTGGATTGCAGCTAATCTTGAAGGGATTTTTGGGAGATTTTCAAGGAAAACATTGGGGTAAGTGTTCCTAACTCAATCTTGGTCAAATTACCCCAAATCTTTTGCTATTCTAGTATGTAATTGGTGATTTAAGTTGGAAAATTTGTGAAAAATCCTCAAGTTTAGATTTATAGAATTGGAGGTCGACCTGATGTCGGATTTTGATAATTTTAGTATGGTTGAACTCGTGGGGAGATAAGGAACCCGTTGATGTAAAAATTTCTAAGCTTTGAGAAGTGGGCCCGGTGCTCGGGTTTTGCTAATTTCGGGATTTCTTGGTATTTTCGGTTGTTTTCACTTTGGCTTTGTTCCCTCAATATATTGTGACGTATTTGTTCTGAATTTAGATAGATTCGACGCACGTGGAGGCCAATTCGAAGGGCAAAGGCGTCGTGGACTAGAGATTTAGCCAGTTTGAGGTGAGTAGTAATTGTAAATGATGTTCTGAGGGTTTGAAACCTCGGATTGCATTTCGTAGTGATATATGGAGGTGAGGCACGCGCTCGATGATGAGCGTGGAGTCGTTTACTACTGGGGATTGTGACTTGGTCCATCCCGAATGTTGATTTTACTACGCAATTGATTGAAACTTACTTGTCATCATCTTGGTTTGGGCTGATTACCATATTTGGGGCTTCATGCCGATTATTTGAACCCTCCGGGGGTATTTATCACTATTTCCTCACTGTTTGATGCATTACTTAAACTCAGTCATATTGATTACCACTGTTTTACAACTCATCCATTTTTACTCAGTTTTGAGGTTTAAATGATATTTTATATGATGTAAAATGGAACGGGTGGCACGCCGCCATGAGATACAATGTAAGTGGGAGCGGGCGGCACACTGCCACGATATATAATGTAAGTGGTAGCGGGTGGCACGCTGCCACGAGATATAATGTGAGTGGAAGCGGGTGGCATGCCGCCACGAGATATGATGTAAGTGGGAGCGGGTGGCTCGCCGCCACGAGATATGATATAGCGCTTGGGCCGTAAAGGGCCCCTCCCGGAGTTTGTACACCCCCAGTGAGCGCGGGTACCCATTTTGACGTGAAATATAGCCCGAGGTGCTAATATTGTGATGTGATATGCCCGAGAGGCTGATGTTGTACCATGTGATATGCCCGAGGGGCTGATGTTGTACCATGTGATATTATGCCTGAGGGGCGTGTTTTTAAATGATATTGAGCCCGAGGGGCGATGTTTTACTTTATGTTATTCACCAAAAAGGAATTCATGTTTTTACCTGTTGAAAAGAGATTTTACTTGGATTTCTCACTGATTTTTTGTTTGCGAATGATGTTTAAAATGCTTCATTATAGAATGCCTTGTGCTTGGTGTGTTTTCTTACTTTCAGTCGTTATTTATGCTTATTACTCACTGAGTTGGAGTACTCACATTACTCCCTGCACCATGTGTGCAAATTCAGGCGTTGTTGGTTCCGCTCTGGAGTACTGATTCCTTCTGTCCAGGCGGTGATCCAGAGACTACGAGGTAGCTGTTGGCGTCCGCAGCCCCGTATCTCTTTTATCTTGTTGTTTCCACTTTCTTCAAACAATTATGCCAGAGATATTGTAATAGAAATCTTATTATTAGGATTTCATTAGTTGCTCATGACATTGTGACACCCCGATTTGGGCTGTTGTCGGGATGGGTAGCCATATTTTTCAGCGATTGATTGCTATTAAACTATGCTTGTTTTGTTTCCTTGTTAATTGACTGCTTAGAATGAGATTTTGGTTAAATTGGCTGGCCTTGTCTTCACGAGAGGCGCCATCACGACCGGGTTCGGGGTTAGGGTCGTGACAGCTTGGTATCAGAGCCTAGGTTACATAGGTCTCATGAGTTATGAGCGGGTTTAGTAGAGTCTTGCGGATCGGTACGGAGACGTCTGTACTTATCTTCGAGAGGCTGCAGAACTTTTTAGGAAGACTCCATATTCTTGAAATTCTTATCGTGCGAACTTGTTGATCCGAGCACTGAAACTTCTGTTATTCTATTCTCTCACATATGGTGAGGACGCGAGATACCGGACGAGGTGGAAGACTACCAGTGCCACCCACCGAGGCCACCAGAGGCCGTGGACGCGGTCGTGGTCGTGGCAGAGGCAGAGCAGCTAGGGCAGCACCTGTTGATCCACCAGCTGCCCCAGCTCAGGATCAGGCTCCAGTAGCACCGGCTCAGGCACCGACTGTGCCCATCGTGATTCCAGGTCTTCAGGAGACCTTGGCTCAGATCTTATCAGTTTGCACTAGCCTGGCTCAGGCGGTTTCAGCCACCACAGCCGCAACTACTTCACAGGCCGGGGGAGACAATCAGACCCCTGTTGCCCGTACACCTGAGCAGGTAGTGCAGGGACTTCAGATGCCGGGGGCACCTCCAGCCCAGCCGGTTGCACCAGCTCAGGAATTCATATTACCAGTTATGCCAGATGATGAGCAGCGTCGTCTTGAGAGGTTTGGCAGACTCCAGCCTCCGTCATTCAGTGGTGCTGAGGGCGAGGATGCACAGGGTTTTCTTGACAAGTGTCAGTGAATGCTCCGGACAGTCGGGATTCTTGAGTCTAGTAGTGTGGCATTTACCACATTTCAGTTTACAGGAGCTGCCTTTAATTGGTGGGAGGCGTATGAGAGGCGTAGGCCGGTTGATGCAGCGCCCCTTACTTGGCAGCAGTTCTCCGCTCTTTTCTTGGAGAAGTATGTGCCGTAGTCCCGCAGAGAGAAGCTGCGTAGACAGTTCGAATGGCTGCGATAGGGGGATATGACTGTGTCGCAATATGAGTCAAGATTTTCTGAGTTGGCTCGACATGCTGTCTGGATGGTTCCGACTGATCGTGAAAGGATCAAGAGGTTTGTGGATGGCCTTAATTATCATCTCCGTATTCTTATGACCAGGGAGAGAGTATTGGGTGCTACTTTCGAGGAATTGGTTGATATAGCTCGCGAGATTGAGACGGTTCGCCGTCAGAAGCGAGAGGAGAGGGAGGCTAAGAGGCCTCGAGGATCGGGTAGTTACAAGGGTACTCCTTCGAGGGGCCAGTTTCAGCAGGGTAGAGGTCGTTCCTTCAGGCCTGCTCAGCCAGCCCGTCCAGATTACCGTGGGGCATCTGCAGGTCGTGGTTATCATGGGTTGCAGCAGGGCCAGTCATCACTCAGCGCCCTTCCAGCTCATGCTCCGTCAGCTCAGGGTCCTTCTATGCCGAGTGCACCTGCTAGACACTCTGGTGCGAGAGGTTCCCTTCATTCCCCTTCTCCAGCGCCAGGCAGTTTTTATGAGTGTGGGGAGATGGGCCATATGCGGAGGCAGTTTCCTCATCGTGGTGCTAGATCGTCCCAGCAGAGGGGTCAGCCCTCGACTTCTGCTCCAGTTACTTTACCACCCGCCTAGCCAGCTGGGGGTGGAGGTCAGGTAGCCAGGGGTCGCCCCAGAGGGGGAGGTCGATCAGGCGGTGGCCAGGCTCGATTCTATGCTATTCCAGTCAGGACAGATGCAAGTGCTTCAGATGCCGTCATTACAGGTATTATTTCAGTCTGCCACAAGGATGCATATGTATTATTTGATCCCGGTTCCACCTATTCATATGTGTCCTCATATTTTGCTCATTATTTGGGTACGCCCCGGGAGTTTCTTGCTTTACCTGTTCATGTGTCTACCCCGGTGGGTGATACTGTTGTTGTAGACCGTGTGTACCGGTCATGCATAGTGACTATTGGGGGTCTGGAGACCCGAGTGGACCTATTGCTATTAAGCATGGTAGACTTTGATGTCATTTTGTGCATGGATTGGTTATCTCTATGTCATGCTATTCTAGACTCTCATGCCAAGACGGTCACTTTGGCTATGCCGGATGTGCCGCGGATCGAGTGGCGTGGCGTGACTGATTATGTTCCTAGTAGGGTGATATCGTTCTTAAAGGCCCGGCGTATGGTTGGGAAGGGTTGCCTTTCATCCCTAGAGTTTGTGAGGGATGTTGGAGCTGAGACTCCAAATATTGACTCTGTTCCAATTGTGAGGGATTTTCCCGATGTCTTTCCTGTAGACCTGCCGGGCATGCCACCGGACAGGGACATTGATTTTGGTATTGACCTGGTGCCGGGCACTCAGCCCATCTCCATTCCACCGTATCGTATGGCACCAGTAGAGTTGAAAGAATTGAAAGAGCAACTTCAGGAACTCCTAGATAAGGGGTTCATTCGGCCTAGCGTGTCACCTTGGGGTGCACCGGTGCTGTTTGTGAAGAAGAAGGATGGCACGATGAGAATGTGCATCGATTATAGGCAATTGAACAAGGTAACAATCAAGAACAAGTATCCCTTTCCTCGCATTGATGAGTTATTTGACCAGCTTCAGGGAGCGCGAGTGTTCTTCAAGATTGATCTACGTTCAGGATATCACCAGTTAAAGATCAGCGACGCAGATATTCTTAAGACTTCTTTCCGGACTAGATATGGTCACTATGAGTTTCTTGTTATGTCTTTCGGGCTAACCAAGCCCCAGCAGCGCTCATGCAGTTGAGAACAATGTATTTCGGCCTTATCTAGATTCGTTCGTTGTGGTATTCATTGATGATATTCTGGTGTACTCGCGTAGTCAGGAAGAGCACGTAGAGCATTTGCGAGTTGTATTGCAGAGATTGAGGGAGGAAAAACTCTATGCAAAATTCTCTAAGTGTGATTTTTGGCTCAATTTAGTGGCTTTCTTGGGGCACGTAATGTCCAGCGAGGGCATACAGGTTGATCCAAAGAAGATAGAGGCGGTTCAAAGTTGTCCTAGACCGTCTTCGGTCACAGAGATTCGTAGTTTTCTTGGGTTGGCAGGCTATTATCATCGGTTTGTTCAGGGATTCTCATCCATTGCATCGCCCATGACCAAATTGACTCAGAAGGGTGCTCCATTTGTACGGTCGAACGAGTGCGAGGAGAGCTTTCAAAAGCTCAAGACAGCCTTGACCATAGCTCCAGTATTGGTTTTGCCATCAGCTTCAGATTCGTACACTATGTATTGTGATGCTTCGAGAGTTGGGATTGGTTGTGTACTAATGCAGGAGGGTAGAGTTATTGCTTATGCTTCTCATCAGTTGAAGCCCCATGAGAAGAACTACCCCGTGCATGATTTGGAGCTTGCTGCCACAGTTCATGCATTGAAGATTTGGAGGCATTACTTGTATGGTGTATCTTGTGAGGTATTTACTAATCATCGCAACCTTCAACATTTGTTCAAGAAAAAGGATCTTAATTTGAGGCAACGGAGATGGTTGGAGTTGCTCAAAGATTATGATATCACTATATTGTATCATCGGGGAAAGGCCAACGTGGTGGCCGATGCTCTGAGCCGAAAGGCAGTGAGTATGGGGAGTTTGGCATACATTCCAGTTGGGGAGAGACCTCTTGCAGTTGATGTTCAAGCCTTGGCCAATAGGTTTGTGAGATTAGACATTTTGGAACCTAGCCGGGTGTTGGCTTGTGTGGTTTCTCGGTCTTCGTTATATGATCGCATGAGGGAGCGCCAGTATGACGATCCGCATTTGCTTGTCCTTAGGGACAGAGTTCAGCACAATGATGCTAAAGATGCAACCATTGGTGAAGATGGGGTGTTGAGGATGCAGGGCCGGATTTGTGTGCCCAATGTGGATGGGCTTCGGGAGTTGATTCTGGAGGAGGCCCATAGCTCGTGGTATTCCATTCATCCGGGTGCCGCAAAGATGTATTAGGACTTGAAACAACATTATTGGTGGAGAAGGATGAAGAAGGATATTGTGGGAATTGTAGCTCGGTGTCTCAACTGTCAGCAGGTAAAGTATGAGCACCAGAGACCGGGTGGCTTGCTTCAGCAGATGGCTATTCCCGAGTGGAAATGGGAGCGGATTACTATGGACTTTGTTGTTGGACTTCCACGGACTTTGAAGAAGTTCGATGCCATTTGGGTAATTGTGGATCGGGCTGACCAAGTCCGCGCACTTCATTCCTATGTGTACTACCTATTCTTCAGAACGGTTGGCGAGGATTTATATCCGAGAGATTGTTCGGCTGCATGGTGTTCCAGTTTCTATTATTTCAGATAGAGGTACTCAGTTTACCTCGCAGTTTTGGAGAGCGGTGCAGAGCGAGTTGGGTACTCAGGTGGAGTTGAGCACAGCTTTTCATCCTCAGACGGATGGGCAGTCCGAGCGAACCATTCAGATACTGGAGGACATTTACGTGCATGTGCAATTGATTTCGGAGGTTCATGGGATGAGTTTCTACCGCTTGCAGAGTTTGCTTATAACAACAGCTACCAGTCGAGTATTCAGATGGCTCCGTATGAGGCTCTGTATGGGAGGCGGTGTAGATCTCCGGTTGGTTGGTTCGAGCCCGGCGAGTCTAGGCTATTGGGGACGGACTTGGTTCAGGATGCTCTAGAGAAGGTGAAAACAATTCAGGAGAGGCTCCGTACAGCGCAGTCGAGGCAGAAGAGTTATGCCAATAGGAAAGTCCGAGATGTGTCCTACATGGTTGGTGAGAAGGTCTTGCTGAAGGTTTCGCCCATGAAGCGTGTTATGAGATTCGGGAAGAAAGGAAAATTGAGTCCTCGGTTGATGGGGCCATTTGAAGTGCTTCGGAGAATTGGGGAGGTGGCTTGTGAACTTGCTTTGCCACCCAGCCTGTCGAGTGTACACCCAATATTTCATGCTTCTATGCTTCGAAAGTACATTGTGGATCCGTCTCATATCTTGGACTTCAGCACAATTCAGTTGGACGATGATTTGACCTATGATGTGGAGCCAGTGGCGATTTTGGGTCGTTAGGTTCGGAAGTTGAGGTCAAAGGATATAGCTTCAGTGAAAGTGCAGTGGAGAGGTCGATCCGTGGAGGAGGCTACCTGGGAGACTGAGCGTGAGATGCGAAGAAGATATCCTCACCTATTTGAAGCTTCAGTTACGTTTCTTGACTCGTTCGAGGACGAACAATTGTTTAAGTGGGGGAGAATGTGACGACCCGGCGAGTCGTCTCATGAGTTACCGCTCCGTTTTCCCCATTTCTACCTTATTTTTCTTCGTTATGTCATTTGGGACGTGTGTGCGAAATTTCATATCATTCGGACTTGGTTTGATCGGGTTTTGATTAAAAGAGTAACTTAGAAGATTTTGAAATTTCTTAGGCTTGAATCCGACGTGAATTTGGTGTTGAGGGGTTGTTTTGTGCGTTCCTAAGGTGGGAACAAGTTTGAACAATGTTATGGGATATGTTGGCATAATTGGTTGAGGTTCCAGTGGCCTCGGGTGATTAGGGTGGTTAAACGGACTATTTTGTCCTTGGGAAGCTGCAGAAAAACCAGTAAGTTTGTAATTTTATAAGAGAACAAGGAGGCATCGCAAAACAGGCTACGCTATCGCAAACCCTGTATGCGAGCCGCAAACCACATACCCAGATTGCAAACCTAGACAGTTTTTCTGGGCAAAGAATGACGTCAAGAATGCGGTCAGGAAAGCGATCGCATTTCCACAATGCGGACCGCATATCCACCACACTGAGACCGCAGATCGAGACAGATTTCTGGACAAGATCCATGTCAGAAATGCAGTCTGAAATGCGGTCGCATTTCTAAAATGCGAACCGCATATCGTACATTGAAATCGCATACCAAGATAGATTTCTGGGCAAAAATCAACGTCAAAATGCGGTCAAAATGCGGATGCATTTTTGACCCGACTGGTGCGTTTTTATTCCGATTTTTGACCCTGTATAAATAGAAACCAGTACCCATTGACCATGAAAAAACCCACTATCGTTACCATCTAAGAGAAACACCTCCGAAACACCCAAAATCACAGCAAAATCAACCTCAAAACTATATCCAAAGAAGACTTTCTTGGACAAATTTTTAAAAGAGGGGATTTGGCCATCTTAAACATAATTAGAGCCATAGAACTCGGATTGAAGCGAATTTTTGAGGTGATTTTAGGAGGGTTTTCAAGGAAAACATCGGGGTAAGTGTTCTTAACTCAACTTTGCTCAATTCACCCCAGTATATCGCTATTTTAGTGTTTAATTGGGATTTAAGTTGGAGAAATTGTGAAAAATCCTTAAGTTTGGATTTAAGATTTGGAGGTCGAACCGATGTCGAAATTCGATAATTTTTGTATGGTTGAACTCGTTAGGAGGTAAGGGACACGTTGATGTAAAATTTATGAACTTCGAGAAGTGGGCCCGGGGATCGGGTTTTGCTAATTTCGTAATTTGTTCATATTTTTCTATTGTTTCGCTTGGGCTTTGTTCCCTCAGCATATTGTGACGTATTAGTTCTGATTTTGGATAGATTCGACGCGCGTGGAGGCCAATTCGAAGGGCAAAGGCATCGCGGGCTAGGGATTTAGCTGGTTCGAGGTGAGTAGTGATTAAATGATGTTCTGAGGGTTTGAAACCCCGGATTGTACATCGTAGTGCTATATTGAGGTGAGGCACGCGCTCGATGATGAGCGTGGGGTCTTTTACTACTAGGGATTCTGAGTTGGTCCATCCCGATTGATGATTTTACTACGTATTTGACTGAAACTTATTTGTTATCATTATGATTGGGCTGATTGCCATATTTGGGCTTCGTGCTAACTATTCGAGCCATTCGGGGATTTCTATCACTGATTCCTCACTATTTTGACTTATTACTCGAACTCAGTCATGCTGTTTACACTGTTTTACAATTCAGCCACCTTTACTCAGTTTTGAGATTTAAATAATATTTTAAATGATATTTTTGGCCTGAGGACTACTGTTTTACTATAGCCCGAGGGGCTTGTGATGATTTTCTGACTGAGTGCGGCCGAGGGCCAGATGTGAGGTTTTACTGAGTGATACGAGGCCCGAGATACTGTATACATATGCCACGAGGTGGCTTGATTTATATGAGGCCGAGGGCCTAGATATGTGCCACGAGGTGGCTTGATAATGCGCTTGGGCCCTAAGGGGCCCCTCCCGGAGTCTGTACAACGCCAGTAAGCGCGATTACCCATTGTGATGTGAAATATAGCCCGATGGGCTGATGTTGTACTATGCGATAGCCCGAGGGGCTGATAATGTTCCAGGTGATAGCCCGAGGGGCTAATGTTGTTTTTGAGATTTGAGCCCGAGGGGCTGGTACTGTTCTATGATATATCCCGAGGGGCGGATTTACTGATTTATAGCCCGAGGGGCGACATTTTACTTCACTTTGATTATCTGAAAAATACACGTTTTTACCTGTTAAAAGAAGGTTTTACTTGATTTCTCACTGATTTACTGTTTGCGAATGATGTTTTAAATGCTTCATTATAGAATGCCTTGTGCTTTGTGTGTTTTCTTACTTTCAGTCGTTTTTTATGCTTATTACTCACTGAGTTGGAAGTACTCACATTTCTCCCTGCACCATGTGTGCAGATTCAGGTGTTGTTGGTTCCGCCCCGGAGTATTGATTTCTCCTGCCCAGGCGGTGATTCAGAGACTACGAGGTAGCTGTTGGCGTCCGCAGCCCCGTATCTCTTTCATCTTGTTGTTCCTATGTTCTTCAAAAATTGTGCCAGATATTGTAATTAGTAATCTTGCTATTAGGATTCATTAGTTGCTTATGACATTGTGACACCCCGGTTTGGGCTGTAGTCGGGATGGTTAGCTATATTTTCCGCGAATGATTGCTATTAAACTATGCTTGTATTGTTTTCTTGTTAATTAACTGCTTAAAATGAGATTTTGTTTGAATTGGTTGGCCTTTTCTTCACGAGAGGCGCCATCACGACCGAGTTCGGGTTTAGGGTCGTGACAATTACTTGTATGACGTAGAAGTCTTAGGTAAAAATCAAAAAATTTCATCTACTTATTTGCCACTCATAAATCCGTATTCTGCTTTTGCTAAAAAACAATTGTCTCCATGGTCTCAAATCTGCTCTTTGGTCCAAGAAAGGTCCAAATGTGTTAGAGAACATGTTGGTGCTTCCAAACTTGACCAACTTCCCATTTATGCAACACGAGGAGTACAATTTATCACTTTGTAGATCCTTGAAGAGTTTCCAAAGCAATGGAAGAATCAAGGTGTCACTGCAAACACTTTCGAGCTGTCCGGATAGCATTGACTTATCACGGACAAAAGTGGCAGCCAGTTGTTGCAAGGATTTCTCTCTTTGATACCAGGTATCTTAATGCCAACATGCTAATCATGGCATAATGGAAGTTACTCTAAATCCAGGAATAGTCTTTGTGATGGGGATGCTTTGCTCATCAATGTTGATGCCACAAAAGGTACTACCCAATGCACCCCCTGTGGTATACACATGGTCCACAATAATAGAATCACCCACCAGGGTAGATACATGAACATGCATAACTAAGGAATCACGTGGCATATCCAAATAACGAGCAAAGTATAATGACATATGAATA
This sequence comes from Nicotiana obtusifolia, assembly GCA_002018475.1. NCBI lineage: Eukaryota > Viridiplantae > Streptophyta > Magnoliopsida > Solanales > Solanaceae > Nicotiana > Nicotiana obtusifolia. The sequence continues at coordinate 37,549 of MCJB01010110.1, read as the reverse complement.
AGTGGAACCAGGATCAAATAATACTGAAGCTTCCCTATGGCATAGTGAAACGATACCTATGATCACGGCATCAGAAGAAATTGCTACTAGCCTGGCTGGAAATGCGTAGCAACAGGCTGACCACCGTCTGATCGACCTCCCCTATCTAGGGCATCCTCAAATTGACTAAGCTCCACCTCTAGCTGGCTTTGCGGGTGGTGTAGCTACTGGTGCTGAAGTCATAAGTTGAGAGCTTTGCTGCGGGACCCTACTCAATAGTCCGGGGAGATCCCTCTCGAGTGAACTTAAGTCTCCGCACTCATAACAACCCCTCCTGAAAGGCTGCTGACCCTAATAGCCCGAAGAACTTCTTATGGAAACTTGAGCAGATGGAGCACGGTAAGAACTTTGTGCCTGAAACGCACTGAATGATGACTGAGTAGTGTGTGTGCTGTAGGAACTGTGGCTAACTGAAGAACCATGAGGAGCATGGCGAGCTTCCTGAACGGGTCTAGAAGGACGACCACTAGTGTAATAGGACTAGCCTCTAGATGAGGCACTACGAAATCCACCTAAACTACGAAGCCTCTTTGCCTCCCGCTCATCACGCTCCTGCCTGCGAACCAGCTCTGTGCGTCTAGCAATCTCGACCACCTAGTCAAACCTAGTATCCGTCGCAACCTCTGGAGCCATAATGAAAAGCTAACCATAGTTGAGGCCATCAAGGAACCTCATAATCTTATCCCTCTCAATGGCAACCAACCATAACGCGTGACGATCCAACTCTGCAAATCTCATCTCATGCTGAGCCACTATCATATCCTCCTGGCGTAGCTGCTCAAACTGCCTAAACAACTCCTCTCTATGAGTCCGTGGGACAAAATTATCCAATGTGAGAACCAAGAACTCATGCCATTTAAGTGGTGTTGCATCGGCTAGCCTGCCACCATCAGTAAGCTACCCTCGTTAGCTGAAAAGTAGTAAATGAAACCCCATGGGTGTCCAAAATAACCGCTTTGCGAAGAATTCGTAGACATTGGTCTATAAAATCCGGAGCATCCTCCAACTCTATTCACTGAATTCTGGAGGCTTAAGCCTCCCAAACCGCTCCAATCTCATCTGCTCTTGATCACACATATGGGGACCAACCTCGGCCGGAGTGGAAACGACTGGCTGAACTGGCATTACACAAGGTGTTTGATGACACTGAGCTAGCTGCTCTGATGTACGGGCGGCAGGAGTCTGGGCACCTCCCCCCACTAGTGATGTGGCTGGTGGAGCTAGAACTGAGACTGCCTGGGCCAGGCTCGTGCTCACATTCAAAATATGAGCTAAGGCCTCCTGAACGCCTGGGATCACAAAGGGCACTGCTGGTGTTTGAGCTTGTCCCACCGACTCAACAACATCTAGTACCTGCTCCTAGACTGGAGCAACTGGTGGCTCCACAGGTGCTGCTCTGGTTGTAGTACGAGCCACACCTCGGCCTCTACCACTGGCACGGCCTCTCGTGGCCCTAACTGGTGGTACTGGTGGTACTGGTGGCCGTTCGCCTAATCCAGTCGCAGGTTTCCTCACTATCTGTGAGAGAGTAGAAGAGTCAAGCAATACTTTCCGAAATAACAATCCGCACGATAAGAATGCAAGAAAGTGAAGTTTTCTAACAGTTTGGTAGCCTCTCAAAGATAAGTACAGGCGTCTTTGTACCGATCCACAAGACTCTACTAAACTTGCTCATGACTTGTAATACCTATAAACCTAGGGCTCTGATACCAACTTGTCACGACCCAAAATCCCAACCAGTCGTGATGGCACGTAACGCACTTGCTAGGTAAGTTTAACATAACAATAAAGAACCAAAATATCAAAAATATATAGAAATAGCATAAGTCTGAAATCTTTATATAATAAAAACCTCTAATATAAGATAAATCTCCCAGAAGCTGGTAAATATAGAGTCATAAGCTCCACAATGGAAAACAAGTCTGAAAACTAAATACCAATACTATCTTAATTGAAAACAGTAGTATATAAGAAAAGACTAGCCAAGACTGCAATCGGAAAATGCAGCTCTACCTTGTCTCTCGGTACTCGGCTTAACAAGCAACGCTGCTACTGATAAAGCCCTTATCAAGCAACTCTTGGAAGCCCTTATCAATGCACATACGTATAGTACCGGTGCACCCCAAGGCGACACGTTGGGCCTGATGAAGCCCTTATCAAGCAACTCTTGGAGTTGTTCCTTTAACTCTTTCAATCCCGCTGGTGCCATGCAATACGGTGGAATGGTAATGGGCTAAGTGTCCGCTACCAGATCAATACCAAAATAAATGTCCCTTTCAGGTGGCATGCCCGGCAACTCTGTGGGAAACACATCTGGAAAGTCTCTTACTACAGGAACTGACTCAATAGTAGGATTATCAGCACTAACATCCCTCACAAAGTCCAAATAGGCCAAACATCCCTTCTCAACCATCTGTTCAGCCTTTCATTATGAAGTAACTGCACTGGGAACATAATCCAGGGAACCTCTCCACTCAACCCTAGGAAACCTCGGCATAGCCAATGTCATGGTCTTAGCATGACAATCCAGAATAGTATGACATGGTGACAACCAATCCATACTTAAAATCACGTCAAAATCTGAAAAAAGTATTCCCAGCATGCAGGAGTTATCAAAGACTTGGAGCACAGGTTAGCAAGCTTGAAGTATGATATTTGTTTGTCGGGTACATCTCTTTTTCCATTTCTTCCAATAGCAACAGAGAGAGATGGTGTCCCTAAGAGAACAAATAATCCTCTTGAAAGGTGATCGCTTTGTGTCCCAGAAACCCAGAAATCCTCGGGCCACTTCTCTTCCTACCACAAGTACATTCTCATCCCAAAGCTATTCCCCTCCTCGGCTAGATTATCCTTTTTCCAGATTTTCCTCTCCTTAAAAAAGCCATATAGCTGCTCAAAACCCATTTGCTCAAACTATTGAAAAAATCGAATTTGACATTGCAAAGTTAGTTTGGGAAAGAAAAGATGCACTTGCAGCCTAGAGATGCTAAAAAAAGAAGAGAGAGGTAGGAAAAAGCCCAAAAGATGTCAACCATGAGAACCTCATGATCTCTACCTTCCAAACCCCTAGCCTCTATGTTGCCCAACCACAAAGTTGTTCTGAAGAGGTAACATCTCAAGGGTCAGATACCCAGCAAACTGAAGAGCTTACTGATGATTCTGCCCAAGAAGTTCCAACAGAGGATAGTTCCGAGGTATGCACTGAATCCTCCAAAGATTCTTCAGAAGAGGAACTTCCTCCCATTTTCATGACTCAGCCAAGGGACCCAGAGGTCTCCGAAATTGATGATGATCAAGATGGGATGACTGATGAACCCATTCCAAAAAGGTGATATGATTCTGCCATAGCAAACAAGTAGGTACTGATTTCCATACCTTTACCTTAGATGATCCAAGAAATGAGATATGGTTTCCATACCTTTACCATAGCCAAATGGGTAGGTACTGGTTTTAAAAGTCTCAACATGGCCTCAAAGAATCCAAGATATCTACACTTGGATGGTGACCAAGAATTTGGCATAGCGAGAAAAGTACGTAATCCTATGAGAATTCACTTCTCACGTCTTGGGTATTCCTCAAGACTGGTGGAATTCACTTGGTCAGCCCCCTAGGTAAGCATGAATACCTTGTCAGCTATAACCCTCAAGAATGGCCAAAACTGCCAGAAAAAGATGCCAAGCCAATCACCGCTAGTTGGATAGAGATATCATTGACAAGCATTTCTAGAAAATAGCAAAAATCGTTTTCGACCTGGGTGGGGATATCAATCTAAAACAAACATTTGTTTTCATTCCTACCAAATATTTTGGCTGGTCGAACTATGACTTTCATAGAAGATTAATACCACTCGATAACTGCTCCTAATATTGCTTACATTAGGCAAGCAATTTTTTATGCTCTTGATGATATCTCTGCGAAAAGATCTACTCTAAAACAGATAATGAAGAATGATTCAGCATTAGATAGATCTTGCCGCAGGTCAGAATTAATTATAGGAAGGAAAGATTGCTCATGCCAAGTGCCAATGATGAAGTTCAAAAGGTTCAGGTTGCCAAAATTCTCAGGCGACATATCGAGGTTCAGAAGGAAAACAAAGTACTTCAGAAGGAGAAGACCGGGAAATGCAAGGAGAAATAGAGCATGTTTTATTTGTAATAAAATATGACATTTTGCGAGAAACTTCCTGCAGTCCACGCAGTCTATTAGACTTCTCTCTGAAATTGCAAATTACACAAGCGTACATTTCAGTGAGGATCCCGACCTTGAATCAGTTTTCTCACCTGAAAATGAGATCACAAAAGAGACTCTCTTTTCCTTGGATGTTTGTGAGGAATATGGTGGTGATTATTACCAAATATCATAACCAACGCCAAAGGTAAAAGAAGAGATCCATAGTGTCACGGTGATCCCGCAAGCAGAAATCAAGGTCTATGCATCCAAGTGGGACAAACCAACACATGTCATATCTTTCATTAACACGAGAGTAGACTCCTTGCTCATTAATCCTGCGGTCTTCCCAGATGAGTATTGGGTGTCGTACTTTAACAATTTCAACATAGCCTCAAATGGAATTCGGACCACAACTGTCATTACCAAGCACCCAATCACAATCGAATTCTTCCCAGGACTGAAGTACATGAACAAATTGATTGGGTCCGACACCCCAGGTAAGGACTTGATTATTGGCTTTGACATTCATAGGGTTTTGCATGACAAACTCCCGATCCAAGCCAATGGGATAACATTCGAAAAATAATTCAATCCATATTGTGCAATCCCGAGATAGTTCAAGCTCACAAAAGAAGATCAATTAGGGTAATTGAAGCAAAAAATCACACAACACTTCTGTGCATAATCGCACACCGAATTCTTAACCAAATGTGACAATACTTTATGAAAAAATGAAGATTTCTTCATGAAGTTTCCTTCCAATAAAAATGAGAGTATCAATCCTACAAAGGCAAGTCACTCTGGTATGAAACTCGACCACCTTCAACTTGCAAAAAGGAGGGTCAAGAACTAGTGGATTTTGATCTCATTGAGCAATCAAATTCACAGTGGGCGTGTGAAGCATTTTATATCAACAAACGAGCCGAGCAAACAAGAGGTAAATTGAGATTCTTAATTAATTACCAACCATTCAATCATTTTCTTTTGGATGACAAAATTCCCATACCGAATAAGCTCACGCTTTTCAGCCCATCCTCCACGCATCACTTGTTTAAAGGCTTGAAAGGAAAAGATAATTTTCCTGCTGATTTCCTTTCAAGGCCATGTGAATTTTCCAAAAGGTTTCTAAAGGCTTCCAGCCCCTGTGGTATCAGACACAGAAAGAAGAGGTCGACAAGCCAAATATTCATGTTTTCTGAGGCCCCATGGCCAAATTCCTCATGTGTGACATCACATTACCCGCCGAAGCTATTGGAATTTTCAGATCCTCTTGATCCGTTCATCTTGCTTGGAAGTAGGAATTTTTATGACTTAAAGTTTCTAGGGTAGGCATTGTCTATCTAAAGTATCCATATTGCTAGTTTTGCATAGCACATGCTGGAAGTTTTCCACATGAGCTCTTATGGTACTTTTGGTTCTATGTCATCAATACTACATTCTCATGGAATTCAAATGTGATGACTTCCCGGATTTTGCAAATCTTGAACTCCACCTAAAAATATTTTTGTTGTGGTTTCAAACCTAAAATATATTGGTTTTATCATTTTATTTCTATTGGAGCCAAAATATTTATGTTCTGCGTGCCATTTGATACTATCTAAAGCTCCATCCATACAATCCCTACCGTTTCTCTTTGATATCACTATCCAGACACATTTAAAGCAATGGAAGAAAAGTTCGCTAGGAGATAATTTTTCAGAAAAACAGGCACATTCCAAAGGTGATATGGCCAGGTGAAGAAAAGAAGTTCAATTATTCTCCCATCTACCCTCTTTGGGAAGATCTTAAAGTAGAGCTCAAAGAATACATGACGCTGCTTGGAGACTCACAAACTCATATGAAATTAATCTAGCAGAAATTGCTAAGATTATTTTAAATGGGGAAGACAATACTCTGTTGTAGAAAAGGACAGGTACAAGAGCAAGAATTATTGAAGAAGATCATCCGCATATAAAGAGATATTTCACAAGAGCTAAAAAAGGAAGGCTAGAAAGGTTAAAGACAAGCATAACGCGTAATCATGAGCTATTAAATAATTTGCAGAAGTCTTCTAAACCTTTTTAGCCAATTTCCCTTCCATAATTCCCCCTTTCCGTAAAATAAAAAAATGCACAAGTTTCTTAAACTATTTTCACCTCTTAACCCCCTAGGTAAGTACCCATTTGAAAAAAATAAAAGAAAGTACACCTTCTTTATCCTTTTCTCCACTCTATCCCCCAAGAAATTACCATGGAAAAATAAAAAATCTGCTTAAGTCTTTCACCTTTTAGCCACTTTAATCCACCAACATTTCAATAAATTCTACGCCATACAAGAACTATTCAAGGACCTCTCATGTCATCAAAGCAAGCTCATAAATTTCCCAAGTTCTATACTATGCAAATACTATTAAGGGTCTGTCATCAAAGAAAAGTCATCCATGCCAAGCCATAAATTTACCCAAACCAAAAGCCATGCAAATACTATTAATGGGCCCCTTTGACATCATCCATTTATTGTCCAAACTAAAATCAAAACGCAACGCCATGCAATTTGTTTTCTAGTTCATGATCATGCTTTTATGCTTTGTTTATTAGCCAAATAAGTGTCTTACATTATAAGACTTTTATGTTTGTTGTACTTGTTTTATGCCACTTGTACTATATAATTAAATAAGGGTAGCATATGTACTATCTTTCCATCTCCTATAAATAGGAGCCTATGTAGTAGTTGGAGATCATCTTAAGTCCAACCTAGTTCGCTTGCAATTGTGTACTAAAATGTCTTCTTCTAGCTAAGTCTCTATAGTTTCTTCCTCCAAAATATGGGGATATGGCTGGTTTATATTTGAGTGTAGGGTCTCAAAATATATTAGTAGTTGAAGAAGATTGCTTTAGTAGGTGAGGAAGATTACTTTAGTAGTTGAGGAAGAATTCTTTAGTAGTTAAAAAATATTACTTTAGTAGTTGTTGCATTAGGAGTGCAAGAGTTTTTTCGAGTTCGCTGTTGACGGCCTGGCGAGGGATGCCTTTTGTGAGTCTCCAACACCCTCTTGTAGGAAGACATTTGTGTTATTAATTCAATTGTACTGAGGTAATCCAATCTCTTCGAAGGTAATCCGATCTCAGTTCTAGTAATTCAATCTCTACTCTAGTATTTACCGATCTCTACAATTCCAATACTGCACTTACTCCTTGTGTTATTAGAGCCAAACCTATCATTTTGGAGGAGTGAGAGACTTTCTCAAATTATATCTAATGCATCTTCATCTTCTAGTCTTGTACGTTCTAGTGCATCATTTAATATGTCTCCTACTCTTTCAAAAACCCTTGCAAAAGAAAAATATGATTAATTATATGAAGTAGAAGTCTTAGATGAAAATAAAAAAATTTCAGCTACTTATTTTCCGCTCATGAATCCTTATTCCGCTTCTGCTAATAGACAATTGTCTCCATGGTCTCAAATCTGCTCTTTAGTCCAATAAAGGCCCAAAGGTGTTAGAGAACATGTTGATGCTTCTAAACTTGACCAGCATCCCATTTATGCAACACAAGGAGAACAGTTTATCACTTTGCAGATCCCTAGAGAGTTTCCAAATTAATGTAAGAATCACGGTTTCACTCGCATAAACTTTAGAACTGTCCGGATAGCATTGACTTATCATGGACAAAAGGGACAACTAGTTGTTGCAAGGATTCTCCTTGATACCAGGTATCTTAATACCAACATGCTAATCTTGGCATGACAGAAGTTACTCTAAATGCAGGAATAGTCTTTGTGACTGTGTTCTCGAATTTCGATATGTCTTTATATGATCCATATCTCACGGAGGCATTGAAGATTCAATTCCAGATCCTAGGAGCCCCGCTTGCCAAGGATGCCGTTCAAGCAACTCTTCACTATCAGATTGCATAGAGAGTTCAGAATCATGCCATGGATCTCGCTCTCCCATGTTATGGTAATGCTTTGCTCATCAATGTTGATGCCACAAAAGGTACTACCCAATGTACCCCGTTGTATACACATGGTCCACAATAATAGAATCCCCACTAGGATAGATACATGAACATGCATAACTATGAAATCACATGGCATATCTAATTAAAGAGCAAAGTATAATGACATATGAATAAGCGGAACCGGGATCAAATAATACTGAAGCTAACCTATGGCATACTGAAATAATACCTATGATCACGACATTAGAAGAAACTGCCTCTAGCCTGGCTGGAAATGCGTAGCAACAGGCTGACCACCATCTGATCGACCTCCCCCCTCTAGGGTATCCTTGAGCTGACGGAGCCCCACCCCTGGCTGGCTTTGTGGGTGGTGTAGCTGCTGGTGCTGAAGTCATATGTTGAGAACTCAGTTGTGGGACCCTACTCAATGGTCTGGGGAAATCTGTCTTGAGATAACTCAAGTCTCTACACTCATAACAACCCCTCCTGAAAGGCTGCTGACCCTGATAGCCCGAAGAACCTCCTGTGGAAACCTAAGCAGATGGAGCACGGAAAGAACTCTATGCCTGCAACGCACTGAATGATGACTGAGTAGTGCTTGTGCTGTAGGAGAAATGGCTAACTAAAGAACCGTGAGGAACATGGCGAGCTTCCTGAATGGGTCTAGAATGATGACCACTAGTGTAATAGGACTAGCCTCCAGAGGAGGCACTACTGAAACCACCTAAACTACGAAGCCTCTTGGCCTCCCGCTCATCATGCTCCTGCCGGTGAACCAGCTCTAAGCGTCTAGCAATCTCGACCACCTAGTCAAACCTAGAATCCGTCGCAACCTCTCGAGCCATAATGAAATGCAAACCATAGTTGAGGCCATCAATGAACCTCATAATCTTCTCCCTCTCAGCAGGAACCAACCATACCGCATGAAGAACCAACCGTACTGCAAGACGAACTAACTCTGCAAACCTCATCTCATACTGAGTCACTATCATACCCTCCTTGCGTACTGCTTAAACTGCCTATGCAACTCCTCTCTACAAGTCTGTGGAACAAATTCTCCACTAAGAGAACCAAGAACTCATGCCATTTAAGTGGCGCTGCATCAGCTAGCGTGCTCAACTCATAGGCCTGCCACCATCGGTAAGCTACCCTCGTCAGCTGAAAAGTAGTAAATGAAACCCCACGGGTGTCCTAAATAGCCGCTTTGCAATGAATTTGCTAACACCGGTCTATAAAATCCAGAGCATCCTCTGACTCTATTCCACTGAACTCCAGAGGATTAATCCTCCCAAACCACTCCAATCTCTTCTGCTCCTCATCACACATATGGGGACCAACCTCGGCCGGAGCGGAAGAGGCTGGATAAACTGGCATTACACCAGGTGTTTGGTGACACTGAGCTAGCTACTCCGGAGTACGGGGGGTAGGAGTCTGGGCACCTCCCCCTACTTGTGAAGTGGCTAGTGCAGCTAGAACTGAGACTTCCTGAGCCATGCTCGTGCACACAGTAAAAATCAGAGCTAAGGCCTCCTGAAGGCTTTGGGATCACAATCGGCACTGCCGGTGCCAAAGCTAGTCCAACCGGCTCAACAACATCTGGTACCTTCTCCTGGACTGGAGCAACTGGTAGCTCCATAGGTGCTCCTCAGTTGTAGTACGAGCCACACCCCAGCCTCTACTATAGCCCCGGTCTCTCACGGCCCAAACTGGAGGCACTGGAGGCCGTCCGCCTGATCCAGTCACACGTTTCCTCACTATCTGTTAGAGAATAGAAGTGTCAAGTAAAACTTTTGGAAATAACAAATCTGCACGACAAGAATGCAAGAAAGTAAAGTTTCCTAACAGTTCGGTAGCCTCTCGACGATAAGTACAGACGTCTTCGTATCGATCCGGAAGACTCTACTAAACTTGCTAATGACTCATAACACCAATAAATCTAGGGCTCTGATACTAACTTTTCACGACCCAAAATCCCAACCAGTCGTGATGGCGCGTAACACACTTGCTAGACAAGCTGAACATAATAATAAAGAACCAAAATATCAAAAATATATAGGAATAGCATAAGTTTGAAATCTCAATATAACAAAATACCGCTAATACAAGATAAATCTCCTAGAAACTGGTAAATACAAAGTCATGAGCTCCACAAGGAAATATAAGTCAGAAAACTATATAACAATACTATCTGAATTGGATACAACAGTACATAAAAAAGACTAGCCAAGACTACAAGCGGAAAATGCAGCTCTACCTTGTCTCTCAGTACTCGGTTCGACAAGCAACACTGATACTGATTACTTGTACCAACACCTGGATCTATAGAATTAAGTGCAGAGTATAGTATGAGTACAACCGACCCAATGTGCTCAAGAAGTATCGTAACTAACCTCGGCAAGGTAATAGAGGTAAGAATTATAAATGATGCCTACTATAACCTTTACAATTTCATAAATTTAACAAGTACAGAACAATGATGTAATAAGGCCATAAACCACAGAAAGAACCCTTTGTGTATGCACGCAATTACTCAAGTTCTATGTTTAGCAAATGATCCATCGTATAACAATGATATTCAAGTAAATCAGGTAATACACCATGGAAATAGCAAGTAAAGATGAACGCAAATTCAGACAAAAACACTGGCCGAAGATTCCTCAACCTTTCTATATTCGTACCAAACCACTGATCAATTTTCCTCAATATCCGCGTATACACCATCAAGAGAGAATCAAAGAGGGTGACCCTAGAGGGATGGATCCATATACATACGCAAGCACAGCCAATTCAACGTGCTACCAGGCCAGCATGGTCACAGGCTCAGAATCATAATCCGCTCGGCCTGGTCACGGGCTCAATATAACGGATCTGCCTGGCGTGGTCATAGGCTATATCACAACCTGTCTGTGCATAGTCACATGCATAACAATACAATCTGTACCGCGTGGTCACAGGCATAACAACACAATCCACTCGGTGTGGTCACAGGCATCCAATCTAATCGTATCAGACAGGAGCAAATAGAAAAGAACACATGTCTATGATGAATGAATAACAGATCTCATGCTTCTAGACTGGTATAAATGACATGCTAATTGTAGGAATGTGCAAAGTGTGCTATCATAGCTCAAATCGGCAATTTCATCACAGAAATAGCATTCATCAAGTGCATTCAGGGATTTAACCTCTATATAGCCTCAAACATGGCTTAGATAGTTCACAAAAAGGTTACAAATATGAGAAACACTATAGCTTAAAGCTTAACAGTCAACTCTAGGCATATCTAGCCTAAGCACTACCCGAGCATGAATAAATACCCCGATGTTAGCACATGGGCTCAAAACCCACACATGTGTGCACCCATTGCACGTAGCTATCACAAATAATGCAGGCAACTAGTGCCTCAACCAAGTTTAAATAAGATACTTACCTCAAGCAAACCAAATCATTCCGCTAACAAGCCCTTCCGATGCGTATCAATCTCCGAACGGCTCGAATCTAGCTAAAATAACGCAATTCCATCAATAAAAGCCATAGTAAGTAATTCCAAAAGATAAATCTAAGATCATTAGCTCAATCCAAAATTCAACCTCGAGCCCGCACCTCGGAACCCGGCAAAATTCACAAATTCTGAACACCCATTCAATTCCTAGTCGAACCATACCAAAATCATCCAATTCTGACCATAACGCGACCCTCAAATCCTCAAATTTCACTCTCCAATCATATAGTCCAAAAATACTCAAATTATATCTTAGATTCATAAAAATTAGGTGTAAAAATCAATGGGTATTCAATATCTAATACCAAAATAAACATCACTTAACTCTTCAATTGGGATGAGAAATGCTCCAAAAATTGCCTTAGACCAAGTTAGAAAATTCCAAAATGAGAGAAAAAGCTAACCTTCGTTTTTAGTACACTGCCCAGCGATTCTCGCTTCTACGGTCTAAAAGGTCGCCCCTTCGATTGATCACGCACAACTATGCTTTACAAAAAGGAGTAAGCGGTCACTACAAATATTATATGATCAAAAAGCTGGAGTGGAATCCCACAGAGAACTAAGGTTTAGCTACAACTGTTTACTGATACTAGGATGACAAGTTTGAACAAATTCTGAAAATTTTATTCTAATAATTAACTAACTAAAGTAGTAAATTATCAACTAAAGATACTAAGGATGGAAACAAAATGAAGGAGGCATGTAGTCATGATTTCCCTAATTGTTGGAATCCTTCCGCGACGTCTTCTATAATTCCGCCTAAGATTTTTCTATCGATCGTGAGTACTTTGGGTGTTGTAATTCTCTTCCGAGCAACTATCACAATTTGCTAGACGTATTCTTCCGAACTACGCTAGCTAATATTACTTCACAATTCACTACGATCGCACCAAGGTTTCGTTATTCCTAATCCCACCTTTAAACCCTCTTCCTCACATGCGTTAGGAGTGATGTTCTACAACTACCTAAATGTGTATTATTTTCCAAGAAATACACACTAATAGACAGAGTCAATTGAGGGCCCTTCAATCAACAACAATAATCACATGGTTGAACAAGTAGAGAAAATCCAATGGCAACCTTATATTATACACAACAGAAAATCATCATCCAAAAGGTTCCATCAAACCCTATATAAAAGGGTTTTGCTACTCATAAACATACTAACAATCATGATAATAATTGAAAGAAATAAACTACAGATTAAGGAAGAACAGAGAGAAAACTCTTGCGATTCGTTGCTTCCATGTATTCCCGTAGCCTTTTACCTCTCCAATAATTTCTCCACCCTAAAAAATAAGTTGAGAACCCCTTTTATGCATGTTGGGGGCGTGTAGGGTTAAAACTACCAAGTCTTAACTGAATTAGGATGAAATCCACCCTTGGGCGTCCCGCTTTGCGTCTGGCATGAACCTAGACACCAAACTTTTCCACTTTTGTGCTCTGCTGCCCTTGGCGTTTTGGTTGGTGCCTAATGCAAACCTGGAAACCAAAGTCATACTTCCTCCAAATTCTTCCGTTTTTACTTCAGTTAACATGCAAGCTTTTCAAATCGCTTGAAATTGTCTCCTACACTTATTAATACCATTATTAAGTTCGATTCACAAATATTCACACGGCAGTTAACAAGATCGAGGCATAATGCAAGGCAAATTACGTGCAAAAACCTAGATTTTTAGCCTAACATCACCACCCCACACTTAATCTCTTGCTCGTCCTCGAGTAACCTAAAACCTTGCTAACCAAACAATGCACGCAAAATATGATACAATGGAGGAACATTTGGAAATTCAACGTACTACACCTATGACCATGGTTGATACCAACTATTAAGTGCTTGCATATGCATTCATACCTTTCCCAACATTCACATGCCCGAATATTAGTGACCAATTTAAAACACAAAAACAACCTTCCCATAACCACCCAACCTCTAAGACCGACTCATCGCCAATAAGCACTCTCTAACATGTGCACTCGCCCAACAAGAGATGTTTAATAACATCACCTATCCATCATGAAATCATGTGCCTCATCAAAGAATAGGAGAGTATTTCGTCCACACATTCAAATCAAGAGTTTTAAATATAAGTCAAGGACATTATGAACAAAAATCAATCGCTCACTCTCACAATAAAATTCACATGCATCTCAAGATGGTACCATGGGCTTGCCCATAGTGTATGTATCTACTAATCTAAGCTTGCGAATTCTAAGATCAATTTGGTCTTTACGGGTTGTAATGCAGCTAAGGGATGGGTAGGATATATTTTGGATATAGTGAGTAACCCTCCTAACCACTTTAATACACTACACTTCCAAATACGCACTCTTCATGACCAATTCAAGAACTGCCACGAAATCATATACAACTTGGCCCTTCTTCTTTAAGCACATATGTACACTCACTTGTCCGGAGAGGTGTATTTTCTATTTATCATTTTTCTTCTCTTTTTATTTTCTCTTTCAATATTTTTTTTCTTCTTCTTTTCCAACACTCTCCATATTTAGGTTGCCCGACTAATGATATGTCAAACATACATGCACCTTTTTGGCTTTTCTATGGTTCCACCCAAAAGCTACGCTAAATGCCACCTTACTCTTCTAGTGACTTAAGTGCTTCCGGAGGTAAAGGTTCGAAAAGATTTAATTAAGAACAAAATGGGAAGCGGCTTGTAATATGGGTGCCAAAGAAAAAGCCTATAGGCTCAAATGTGCTATCTAAGTATAATTTATTTATGTTGGCATAATAGCTCAATGGACAATCGAATAAACGCCTACATCATCTGGTAGACTCACAAAGCTTACTTATTTCTCTTCGACTAACACAAAGGGATATTGGTATTATTGGCACGTGTGTTTTCCATGCAGCACATGAGTTGTCCTTGTGTTTGATATTAATTAGTAGCACATGAGTTGTTCGTGTAGTGTGTGGATATGGATCAATCCCCCTAGGGTCACCCTCTCATGTTCCTTCTTGATGGTGTACACGCGGATTGTGAGAAACCGATGGGTTTTTGGTTGATGTGGGCCTGTGGAAGGCTGATCAATGATTTGGTTCGATTATTGATATTCTGATGTGGGCCTTAGAGCCGTATTGTTATTTCTATTTGGATTGGGTTGCGCACCACAACAGATTGGTATTTGGTTATTGCATTTCATCTTTACTTGCAATTTCCTTGGTTGCTTACCTGATTTTTTTGCATATCTTCTTTATATACTGGATTGTTGACTTAGCAGAGTACATTAAGTTATTGTCACCAAGGTGGTCTTATCTGTGATTTCATGATTTTGATCATATTACTGTTCTGTACTTGTTTGAATTATAAACTGTACAGGTCATTAGCGAGTGTCATTTATAATTCTTGTCACTATTACCTCGCAGTGGTTAGTTATGATACTCGATGAGTACATGGGGTTGGTTTTACTCATCATTATCTTAAGTTTCTTCATCGGTCTTCGAGGACATATATCTAGTGCTCGAGGAGCTTGAAGCAGTGGGACACGCAGGAATGTTCTGCAAGGCAATTCTCTCCAAGTCCAGAGCTTCAGCGCTGCAGTTGTCTATATTTGAAATCCTTCTTTGGCATCTTCCAAAGTTTTCCTCATCAAGTGATAAATTTCATGAGTTTTTTCAACCAAGAAAGAATCTTCTTGATCTCAGACTTTGTCTGAAAGTCTTTGGATTTTTGACTGCAACCGCTCGTTGTCAACCTTCAAGATATCATAGGCCCCAGAAAGGTCGGTATTGGTCTTAACATGTTCACGGTTTTTCTCCATGACCTTCTGGAGTCTCTCCTCCATTCTCTCCCTCTTTTCTTCAGCTGTAGCAGCTTCCTCCTTTTTGGAACGTAAGTTAGGTTCGAAGGTGTTGATTTTTCCATGTAAGCTGACTCACGTTCAGCTGCAAAATTCATGACATCCTGCAGCTCTGCCTACTTGATCTTCAATTCACCAAGCTTAGCATGTAACTGAGTGGCCTCTTGGCTATGGTCCATCTTTTGCTGCTCGGTTTGCTCCAACTCGGCTTCAAGTTTGGCCATGCGAGCAAGTCTTGCCTCTGGAGACGGGAGGTGCTCAACAAGTTGATCCCACTCAGCCTTAAATGCTTCTTTATCCAGGATCATCTTCTGTAAGTCTTCATAGGCAAGGAGGTTAGCTTATAAAGTCGATGATTAAAGTTATCAAAGATGGTGGTTAACAAGTATAAATGGAGAAGAGAAGGATGATATGATAACAGAGCAGCAAGATGCATGTTGTTGTTGATTAAACATTCCGCGGAGAGACCATCCACTTTTCTCCAGTCCTTATCCGAAGTCAAAGGATTCAAGTAGTTGGATACCCCACTAGCTTGGAATGCAAATGGCATTCATCCGAAACCTAAAATGTAACACTGCATTTACTGTAGGGTTGCGGATAGATGCCGGGAAGGAATTTTCTATGTTCCCAAAATTGGGTGATTGAGGGCACGCGCATCTTCCTCTTTTTCGGCTAGAAGCGGTGTAGAGGCAGGAGATGGAGATGGAATAGAAGTTGGAGTAGCATCAGAACCGGAACCCTTTTGACCGGAGGCAACAACCAGACCCCGAAAGCGATATTCAGCATTCTCAACCAATACGAACTCTTGAAAGAGTCCTTCTATGTCCTCCAATTGAGCTGTGGTAGTTCTTCTTTTTCTTCTTCTCTGAAGAGAAATCATTTCATGATCGTCCTCGATTTAGTCTTCATCAAAATGTTTGACATAGAAAACTATTGTATCAATATGAAGTGTTCATGCAAAAAAAATAAAAAATGAGCCATCATTCAATAAGAAACTAAGACCATCTTTAGAGTCATGATCTTGAAACACAAATTGTGTGAGCCAAGCCCAAATGAGTAAAAAGCCCAAGTATCTCAAAGAATAGTATAATAATTCAATTACAACTTCTTTATAAATTATGTTTACTCAAAATTTGTTAGTTGAAGAATAATTTACATATAGATATGTCTGAACGGCATGCTAAAATAACTTCAAGAAAATACAATAAAATAATTTATTTTTATTTTCATGAAAAAAGAGGATGACATAGTTTCATTTTAGGTATGCAACTAACCTAATTGATTCTATGCATGTCAATCCTAATTAATCAATCATGTTAAAGATATGTTTGACACAGTTAGTGTACATACAAATCTCATAAATTACCTGATGCACAACACTATAAGTTAAGATTATTAACTAAATCCATTTCAACCTAAGTGTTCGGCAAATAGATAAACTTCAAAAGCAAGCAAGCAAACACAACATCTATCTAATACTTTATTATACTTTACATTTTGGGTACATTCAAGAAAGGGAAGTGAGAAGCGAGATTCGATGAGGGGTTCATCTTTAATCCTTCTCCAAATCATGTCTTTTTGAAAGAGACTTCGTATGATAGTACCTTGCAAGGACAAAAGAAATGAAATTATTAGTAAAATATAAAGCAAACAATAACTAATTTTATTTTGAAATTATTTCACTGGAAAATGTGTTTGAAAGATTGTTCCTGAAAAATAGTTGGAAACTATTTTTTGGAAATTATTTTTGGAAAATAGTTTAAAAATAATATAGGAGGCTCAAATATATATATCTAATATACGTTTAGACATGAGAACGGGAACTGCCTCTAATGCGTCCCTGGTGGCCAACCATGTCGCCCTCCAAAGGTTGTTGGTTAGTCGTGTTCTCCGTCCTTTTCTTTTTCGATGTTTATCACCATCGCCCGTTATTCGAGCCCAATCCGAGGGTCATCCCAGGCGTCATAGCCTCTAAATTTTTATTCTCATCAGCCTTTACTATAATGCCGGTTCAAAATCAGTATATCCAGCAGTGAAAGAGTCCATGAAAATAGTCAATGATCAACACAAGATACTACAACATTTCGGAACCCCAAACTGCAAAAGCAACAAAATAAGAGCATACAAATCTTTACAGCATCTAAAAATTTCACTTGACCGTCCCATAATCGACGAAGAAGCAACAAAAAATTGACAGCAAACAATGAAAAACATCACCAAAAATCACAACCGGCATAGGTCCCAATTAGTCAAAGGAAAACATTCGGCCGACCAGCATTCCGATGAGAGGGTATCAAAATACTACCAATATCATCAGGTAGTCAACTGGAAACACAAAGCAAAATTTAAGCTAGCAAAGGCACATCCGATATGGAACAACAGTAGTGAACTGAAGAGAAAAAGGCTCAAAAGTGGTCGCAAGCAAGACTACAATCATAGGGTTAGAACGGCTAGCCGTAGATGGTGGCGCAAACAGAGGCAGTCGCCGAAAACAAACACCAGCGATGAAATCTGGTGGAGTTTTGTCACTTTGATTTATGACAGGGACGCCAGATCGACAGTAAAAATAGCACATGTTAAGGTCGCCAGAATCCAGTACTCTTTATTTTGTCTGTGTATATGCATGTATCAGTGTAATTTATTTAGCTTACTGAAGAAGACAGACCGATGGTCTTTACCCGTTGGATAGAAATTTTATCCATTGGACAAAAAAGTGTCCAGTCACATCATCATGACTTGTCACGTCATGACGTCAAGTCATGTAACTTGCCATGTCACCATCATATGTGTTGTCACATCACATATGATGTCATGTCAGATGTTGATGACATATTAGGTCGGACATGATCCGCATTTAAAATTAATTCTACCGGCTTCCATGTATTTATTAGACTTGCTATACATTAGAAAATAATTATTTAATTAGGAAAATTTTATAGTATTTATTAAAAAATATAACTACTACAATTGTGTCGTAGTAATTACTATTTTATTTTTGAAAAAATAATAAATTGATGAAATATCCTAATATTTGAAAAATATGACAATTATCAATAAATTATTTGAAATTTATAAAAATGCATAAAAATGGTAGTAGTTATGGAATTTTGCATTATAGAATTTTGAAATAAAATGATAAAAATTCTCATATTTTGTAAAATAAGAATAATCATAAGCAAATTGTATTACAGTTAAAAATGTGTAAAATACTACATTTTTTAATTTTTTTTGACAAGAAATTTTGCAGAATTTAATTTCTAAATCTGAAAGGTCAATATTTAGTATCAACAGCTGTCTCACTTTGACCGGAGATGATGCAAGAGTCTTCGGGCAAAAAAATTGACAACATACTCAATTTTGTTCCGACATCACAGAGTAGGGAATGGAGATGTTTTGAAGATTGTGACCGAACTCTGGCATTTGAGTTGCCTACATATACGAGAATCAGGCCGCGTGTAGTTCTGGAAGATTGAGTACTACTCATAGCCTCAAGGAGTAGAAGAAATGTTCGAGGATGAAGAGGTTCATGTGATCTCGACATTGTTTCCAAAATTGCCCCAAGTGTCGGACTGTGGTAACACTGAGACGTGGGTGTTGGATAATGGATGGAATGATTTGAATGGATTTTGATGTGGATGTGGCCGGGCTCTATGTTGAGTTTTCCTACATATATCGTATGTAACGAGAATCAAGCCAAATGTAGTTCGAGAAGGTGTGGGATGATTTTTGATTTTTTATTTAAAGTTGCTCCAGCGTCAAAATGTGATGATACTGGTTTATTATGACTATGGGGGTTCCGATTGCCTACACACCCCATGTCATTGGGACATAAGAACGATACTTGGGACATGTCGTCGATTGTTGTTAGAAAGCTCGATGTCCGTCCTCAAAATCTTCCCCAGTTTATTTTTTAGAAGATAATTCCATGTTGTGTCGCTTCTCCACTCAGTAGAGTTGACGAGGTGTGGACTATGCGTCCATTTTACTTAAGAAAGATGGATTGTAGTGGGTTGAATGACATAAATGATTTGATGTGAGGGTGATGTGATGACTACTTTTTTGAGTGCAAATGGGAAACCCTAGCTGAGTTTCCCCCTCCTACGAACCCCATTGGAGGCAAAGACCTAGAAATTGAGGAATCGAAGAAGAGGGTCAAATAATTCACATGCAAGGTAAGTTACTACTCCCTTTCATGTGGTTTTCCCTTAAACATTCATGATAGGGGGGTTGCATGCCTGTAAGAACTTATGGGAGTATGACTAGAAGCCATGAAATCGAAATAAGTAGGGTTAAGTGGAATGGGTCATGGCAATTATGGGCTGTAAATGAGTTGCATGTGCTATAAATACGTTTAACAAAGTTTAGGGAAGGAAGGGTGCAAAGAACCACCAAATGAATTTAGGGAAATCTTAGTTAATGATAGCTATCACGCGTAGTGAGTAACCATTGAGCTATTCTTTAATTATAGACTAAAGAATTGTGGCAAATTGCGTAGCTTGAGAACCGACTCAATAAGTACCAGGTATGTGAGACTATACCGTTCTTTCTTTTGCACGATTCCTATTGAATACAATGCCACGAATGAGCCCCAAAGAACATTCTATTCTTAGAAGCTAGTGTTGCTTATGTTGTTCTTCCCTCTATGGAATGATTATTCTTGCTTCATGGTAACAATGTTGACGGAAACCCTTGAGTCTCATAACTATCATGTTAAAAAGGTATTCTTAATTACATGAGAAAGAAGGTATAATAAATGTATGTCACTAAAACAGGTCTGGAACACATGTTCATAAATAAGCTCGCAATGTATGATTGAATTCGTATGACCGCGCATTGCGAAGGCCGGTATGAGCCCACAGAGCCATATGTTATGACCGAGCCTAGTACAGCCGGGTAAGGCATGCTATGAGATGATAATGATGAGCCCACAGAGGCGTATGATGATGAGCCCACAGAGGCGTATGACGATAAAGAGCCCATGGAGGCGTATGTGATTGTGTGGTAACGTGTATGTAAACGGTTTCGGTAACAGTAAATCTACATGAAAATGGCAAACTCGCAAGGGTGAAAGTATAATACTGTAAGATGGAAATAGGCATTATAATGACAATGTCATAAAGGTATGTAATTAGACATAAATATTACAACGTGTCATGGTTAGCTGCCCTCAGAGGCAATTCCTTTTCTACGAGTTACATGTATCTATCCTGATGCTTATATTACTGCTCTTATATTGTGTTTCCTGTCTTACATACTCAGTACATTTTCCGTATTGACGTCTTTTATTTTGTGGACGCTGCATATCGTGCTGCAGGTCCTAATAGATTGACACACGGAGCTCCCCCACCGCAGTAGGCTACTAGTTCAGCAGACATAGCAAGATTCATCTTTCGGACTTGCTACAGCTTTGGTATGCATTTTGTATAGGCATTTGGGCATGTCGGGGCCCTGTTCCGACCTAGGATGTAAAATGTCCGTTCTTGTAGAGGCTCAAATGACAATGTCAGTAGTGTATCAACAAATGTCAGTTATGTATGGACAGGTGTCAAGTTATATACACGTTTTGTATATCTTATGCCTAAAACACGGTAATACGCTTCCACGGATATGTGTATGTATGTATGTGCACGGAGTGTGTCTCCAATGAAAGGTCCAATTAAACAATCTTTTTGTTTGAAATAACAAGAAAGAAAGAAGAGAAAGTAAGATAGCTGCAATGAAGGGTACGCCGGTACCCTGCGAGTAGGGTCCGGTGCCCGGTCGCGGCCCTCCGGGCGGGTCGTGACCGAGTGTTCATACCTTACCCGGATTCGTTCGTGATAATTTTCATCGACGACATCTTGGTATATTCCCGCAGCCAGGAGGAGCATGCGCAGCATCTCAGAGTGGTTCTTCAGACTCTGAGGGATAGACGGTTGTATGCTAAGTTTTCAAAGTGTGAATTCTGGTTGAGTTCGGTTACATTTCTGGGTCATATTGTATCGGTAGAGGGCATTCAGGTTGATCCGAAAAAGATTGAGGCAGTCAAGAACTGGCCTAGGCCGGCGTCAGTTACAAAGATCCAGAGTTTCTTGGGATTGGCAGGATACTATCGTCGGTTTGTGGAGGGGTTTTCATCTATTGCAGCCCCGATGACCAAGGTGACCCAGAAAGGTGCCCAGTTCAGGTGGTCAGATGAGTGTGAGGTGAGCTTTCAGAAGCTCAAGACAGCTCTGACCACGGCACCAGTGTTAGTCTTGCCCACAGGCTTAGGGCCTTACACAGTTTATTGTGATGCCTCTCGTATTGGGCTTGGTGCAGTGTTAATGCAAGAAGGCAAGGTCATTGCCTATGCTTCGAGGCAATTGAAAATTCATGAGAAAAACTATCAGGTGCATGATTTAGAATTGGCAGCCATAATTCACGCCTTGAAGATTTGGAGGCACTACTTATATGGAGTGTCGTGTGAGGTGTTCACGGATCATAAGAGCCTTCAGTATCTGTTCAAGAAAAAGGAGCTAAATTTGATGCAGAGGAGGTGGTTGGCGATGTTAAAGGACTATGATGTCACTATCTTATACCATCCGGGAAAGGCCAACGTGGTGGCCAATGCCTTGAGTAGAAAGTCGGCCAGTATGGGCAGTCTTGCCTATATTCCTGTCAGTGAAAGACCACTTGCTTTGGACGTTCAGACTTTGGCCAATCGATTTGTGAGATTGGACATTTCTGAGCCGAATCGGATATTAGCTTACACGGTCGCTCATTCTTCATTGTTGGAACGAATACGTGATCGACAGTTTGATGATCCTAATTTGTGTGCCCTTAGGGACACGGTGCAACGTGGAGGTGCCAAGCATGTCACCTTAGGCGACAATGGAATTTTGAGATTACAGGGTCGAGTTTGTGTGCCCAATGTAGAGGGACTTCGAGAGTTAATTTTGAAGGAGGCCCATAGCTCCAGGTATTCTATTCATCCGGGCACCGCAAAGATGTATCGGGATTTGAGACAACATTATTGGTGGCGTAGAATGAAGAAGGATATAGCTGCGTACATAGCTCGGTGTTTGAATTGCCAGCAGGTCAAGTGCGCACATCAGCGACCTGGTGGACTACTCAGAGAATCGAACTCCTCGAGTGGAAATGGGAACGGATCACTATGGATTTCGTTGTTGGACTTCTGCGAACCCGGGGGAAGTTCGACGCAATTTGGGTCATTGTTGACAGGCTGACCAAGTCAGCACATTTCATCCCTGTGGCAGCGTCCTATTCATCTGAGAGGTTAGCCGAGATTTATATCCGGGAAATTGTTCGCCTTCATGGGGTGCCGGTATCTATTATTTCAGACCGGGGTACGCAGTTCACTTCGCGTTTTTGGAGGGCAGTTCAGCGAGAGTTGGGCACCCAGGTTGAGTTGAGCACAGCATTTCATCCTCAGACGGACGGGCTGTCCGAGCGGACTATTCAGATATTGGAGGACATGCTCAGAGCTTGTGTTGTTGACTTTGGAGGGTTGTGGGACCAGTTCTTGCCATTAGCAGAGTTCGCCTACAATAACAGCTACCAGTCGAGCATTCAGATGGCTCCCTATGAAGCATTATATGGTAGGCGGTGTCGAACTCCGGTTGGGTGGTTTGAGCCGGGAGAGGCTCAGTTGCTAGGCACAGATCTAGTTCAGGAGGCCTTGAACAAGGTCAAAATCATTCAGGAAAGGCTTCGTACGGCTCAGTCCAGGAAAAAGAGCTATGCAGATCGCAAGGATCGAGATATGTCTTTTATGGTTAGCGAGCGGGTATTACTCCGGGTGTCGCCCATGAAAGGCGTGATGAGATTTGGGAAGAGGGGCAAGCTTAGCCCTAGGTTTATTGGACCATTCAAAATTCTTGATCAAGTGGGGGAGGTAGCTTATAGGCTTGCATTGCCGCCAAGCATATCAGCCGTACATCCAGTTTTTCATATGTCTATGCTCCGGAAATATGACGGCAATCCAACTCACGTGCTAGATTTCAGCACCGTTCAGCTGGACAAGGACTTGTCTTATGAGGAAGAACCGGTAGCCATTCCAGACCGGCAAGTCCGTCAGTTGAGATCAAAGAGTTTTCCTTCTGTTCGTATTCAGTGGAGAGGTCAGCCACCTGAGGCATCGACCTGGGAGTCCGAGTCCGATATGCGAAGCCGTTATCCACATCTTTTTCCCGACTCGGGTACTTCCTTATCCTGTCCGTTCGAGGACGAACGGTTGTCTTAGAGGGGGAGAATGTAACGGCCCGATGTGTTGTAAAAACACATATAATACTAATTGTCTACATTCGGCTTGTTTTAAGTACAAATCCCTCTTTGTAATTATGCAATTTTAACATTCTTGCGGGGTATGAGGTATAAGAATCTAATAACTAAGAAAAGAGTTCAAAATGGTAAGTAATGCAGGATATGCGGGCGCATTTCAGACATGTGGACCGCATATCTTACACAGGCATCGCATACTTGGACAGATTTCTGGGCAAAATTCATGCCAGAAATGCTGTCTGAAATGCGGACCGCATTTTAGGAATGCGGACCGAAAATTTGGCTGCCTGTGTCGCAGATTGGAACAGGGAACTGGACAAGTCTTATGTCAA
This sequence comes from Nicotiana obtusifolia, assembly GCA_002018475.1. Classification (NCBI taxonomy): domain Eukaryota; kingdom Viridiplantae; phylum Streptophyta; class Magnoliopsida; order Solanales; family Solanaceae; genus Nicotiana; species Nicotiana obtusifolia. The sequence goes on along the minus strand of MCJB01010110.1, from coordinate 13,487 downwards.
AAATGCGGTGAGAAATGCGGACCGCAAATCCCACAGTGAGATCATAGAGTGAGGCAGAATTTTAGGCCAAATGCCATGCCAGAAATGCGGTCCAAATGCGGACCGCATGTTGAGTTTGTGACCAGAATGCGGTTGCATTCTGGACACCTAACCTTTTATTTTGTTCCGAATTTTGACCCACTATAAATAGGAAATAGGAACCCTAACATGCAAAAACCCCCTTATTTCGTCAATTACCTCAGAAACCTCTCCAAAACACCCTCAAACCCTAGCAAATCAACCTCCAAATCACCTTGAAAACACCCCAAAATCCGTGAGAAACATATCCACAATATAATCATCAACCTCCAATTACCAACCCAGCTCTTCCCATTTAAACCCACCAAGAACCAGCTGCAACTCGTCGTACATAGCCCCAATTTAAGCCGAAAGAGAACCGTGGAATCACTCCCTTCAAGCCCCAACATCAATTACAAGAAAACCCACTCTCTAACCCAAGACCCGGCTCAAACTGCTGCAAATTGTACCAAGATTTCAGCTGAGTTAAGGCACCCTACCAAGTTGTAGCTCGTTAGCCTCGATTGTGTCCATCTAAAGTTCGTGAGTGCCCATAAAAGGTTGGGCTTGAGGAATTATTGGAAATCTAGGAATTTTTGCAAAGCAAGGTAAGTGTTCGTTCTAACCTTAGCTTGAGGGATTAGAAATCGTGTCTTGTTTGCTAATTTGCTCTTTGTTGAGAACATCGTATAGGTATGGTGACGAGTGTCTATACGTTGGTGTCACGCATGACCGTGGGTCGTGTATGGATGACCGTTGTGTAACTATTTTTTTGAATTGTTGAATACTATCCTTGATTTAGTATGATGTGTTGCATGGGGAGCGGGTGGCACGCCTGCCACGAGATATTGTGAATTGAGGGCGGGTGGCACGCCTACCACAAGGTTGCTACATTTTAGTTGTTCCTTTGGTCATGGTCCTAGCCTTTTTCTATTTGGCATAAAGTCGATGGTTAACTAGACCAGTTGAGTGAGGAGTTCGTGGGAGTCTAAAGGTTTCAGTGTCAAAATTGTGGGTAGAGTCTTAGGAGTTCGTAGAGGTTTAAAGGGTCCAGTGTCACATTAGTAGAGTCGTGTCTAGAGTTAATAAAATAATAATTGGGTTGGGCGGTTAATTGTAGACTTCGACTGTAATTGAGTACTAACATTGTTTGGGCTAAATAGGAGTCAAGTTTGGTTTGGTTATTGCTGAATTTCCCCTGGCCAGGATGATTGTTTGCTGTTATTTGTTCCCTTGTTGGGAAGTTGTTATGTTGCTTGTTCCCTTGCCGGGACTTCTTGTGAATGTTGTGGTAATGAAAGTGGGAGTGGGTGGCACGCTTGCCACGAGAAATTATTAAAGTGGGAGCGGGTGGTACGCCTACCACAGTATATATTGAAAGTGGGAGCGGGTGGCACGCCTACCACGGGATATTGTGAAAGTGGGAGCGGGTGGCACGCCTACCACGGGATATTATGAAAGTGGGAGCGGGTGGTACGCCTACCACAGTTTATATTGTAAGTGGGAGCGGGTGGCACGCCTGCCATGGGATGTGATGTATGTGGGAGCGAGTGGCACGCCTGCCACAAGAGGTTATTGTAAGTGAGAACGAGTTGCAAGCCTGCAACAAGAGGTTACTAGAGGAAAAAGGGTGGATTGTATTTCATTTCGTTTGTGTTAAAAGCTGAATTGTTGTTTTCCTTCTTACTCTTTGATGATTCCTTTCTTTATTTGTCTGCCATTCCGATGTATGCTTTCTTTTCTCTGTTTAAGTAGTTTATGTATTTTATCTTCTGCTGTAGATACATATGCTAAAAAAAAATTGCACAGGTTTATCTGGAGTCTGGTCCTAGCCTCGTCACTACCTCGCCGGGGTTAGGCCAGGCACTTACCAGCACATGGGGTCGGTTGTGCTGATACTACACTCTGCACTCCTTTGTGCAGATCTCAGTGCCGCAGGCTACAAACAGTAGGAAGTTTCCAGCCTCTGACTTTCAGGCGACCCAAGGTAGTTCTGCAGACGTCCGCGGATCTTGGAGTCCCCTGTCCATTTCTTGTATCTGTTTCTCCTATGTAATCCAGAAACAGCATTTTGTTATATTCTTCAGACCCTGCTTGTAGTACTCTTAAATAGTCTGTGAAACTGTGACACCAGATCTTGGGTAGACCGTTGTGGATAGTTTATCGGTGATAGTTGTGTGAAGTATTAACTTTGTGTTTATTTCGCTTGTTGAACTACTGCTTTTCAGTTGATGCATTTGTGATGTAATGAATTCGTAAATAGAAACGTGGTAATTAGTCCGATTGACTGGCTTGCCTAGCTTTCACTAGTAGGCGCCATCACGACGCCCGAGGGTGGAAAATCCGGGTCGTGACACCAAACTTGCCGCTCGTTGTGTTAAATAGTAGTTTTGTTTATGATGTTTGTGCACTTGTTGTTGTGTAGATTGATTGATATTGTTGGGCCATTGGGAGTGTTCTAGTGCTGAAAGTATATAGTTGAAGGTTGTATATGTTCTTGTTGTTTTTATGGACTTGGAGAAAGCAAGGAAAACAGGGGAGATGCCGTCCGTTTTAACATAAAATAAGCTTGTCATTTGTTGTATGATAGGTACATCATTCATAGATTAATGATAGTATTATTATCACTGTTGTAGATTAAAGTGCGACGAGATGAGTTCAATGTGGTCATTGGACAGATTGTGATAAGGTATGTTAAGACTATCCCTTCTTTCCTTTTGGCATGATCCATATGACACAAATGAAACGAGCAAACACATAACTTTCACAAATGACTCTATTCTTAGAAGTACTAGGGGTGCCTATGTTCTTGATTCCCCATGTGTCCTCTTATTATATCGTCTGTTCATGGCTCAGAAAATACTTAAGTTGCTAAAGTTTATTTCATGATATTTACCAAAGGCATATTTATGACATTCTGAGAGATCTTATTGACTTACTTCATTATGCATTGCATTCATTTATACATGTACATTAACCCATGACCAGATGGCGTTATATATGCGTATATTATATGTATATGGCATATAGGGAAAGGCTACAGTGTTATATACACACCACCACTTTATCAGCTAGCATACATTGATGATATCGCCCACTGAGGCCGAGATGATATGATGGGATGCCCTCAGAGGCTGAATGATATCATGTATGCATATTCCTATGCATGATATGACATTTATATGCATATATATGACACTATAATTGTTCCATGATTCACTAAGCTATTCAGACTTACAGGTTGGGTCCTTACTCCAGGTTTCTTTCATGTCTTATATATATATTGCTTTTCATGCCTTACATACTCGGTACTTTATTCGTACCAACATTCCTTTTGCCTGGGGACACTGCATTTCATGCCCGCAAGTCCCGATAGACAGGTCAACGGTCCTCCTAGTAGGCTATCAGCTCAACGGAAGGTGTCGGTGCACTCTACTAGCTCCGAAGTTGCCTATTTGTTCAGTATGCTTTGGACATGTACTGTTGGTATGGTGGGACCCTATCCCCGCCTTTATGACATTTTTGTAATTTTAGAGGCTTGTAGACAGATGTCATGTATATGGATGATTTTATGGCCTTGTCAGCCTATGTTTTGAGTGTACAAATGATCATTTCGGCCTTATAGGCCCGTATGTCACATGTATAAGTTTGTATATCATGCTTGGTCGTCCTATGTGGATTATTCCCTTATGTTTTATTTTTGCTATCTCATAATGGCCTTTCTGGCTCATTTACCCTTGATACTATGATAAGAAAGATATGTTACATTAGTACTCGGTTGAGTAAGGCACTGGGTGCCCGTCGCAGCCCATCAGTTTGGATCGTGACACTTACATACCTTGTTGATGAACTAGCTACGCTTCCTAAATTCTCACAATTCTAAGGCGATTATCTCTGCCTCTAGGAAATCTCCAAAATGAGTGTAACAAGAAGACAAAGGATATAGTGATGGTCACAAGATTCTTTACGCTAAGTCCTACTAGTTTTGCCTTTAATTTGACCTTGAATTGTTTAGAAATTCTTAAAGGGGTTTAAGAGCGTTTTGGGTGAGCTAAAGCTGGAGATATCATATAGAATGGAAAGGAAGAAAGCTATACTGCCTTTTTATACCATGTCTAGAAATTCCACTGCCCCAAGTGCCAAAGCGGTCACCCCGCACCAGCCGCTCGCCCAATGGGGCAGCTGGCGCAGTTTTATCAAATGTAATTATCTCTTTGTCCTCATAACGTGTCGCCAACCGATTGGTTGTGCCAAAACTTAATTAATCTTGAACTTCATATGTGGGGGAAAGTGTGGGGTGTAACATCATCCTCCCCTTCAGAAAATTTGTCCTCGAATGTTGAATCGTCATCCCTCTTGCCAAATTCTCCAATCATCTCCCGTGGCATCTTGGGTTGTGCTTGTTATAGTAGTCTCAACATTGTCTCCCATAGTATGGAACTAATTAAGGTACCTAGAATTCACATATTCCTATGCTTCCTTGGTCATTTCTTCTACATTATTGTTTCTCCAAAATACTTTAATTGAAGCTGCCTCTTTGGTTCACAACATACGAACTTGACGATCTTGGATAGCCACTGGAATTTCTTCATAAGATAGGTCCTTCATGACTTGAATATCTTCGATAGGGGTAATACAGGATGAATCACCCAAGCATTTTCGAAGCATGGACACATGGAATACTGGGTGTACTGCTTCTAATTTTGGGGGCAACTCAAGCTTATAAGCCACTGGACCGACTTTTTGAATAATTCGATATTGTAACGACCCAACTAGTCATTTTCAACATTTGCACTTAACTAGGTGGTTTGAGGTCTTGAGTAGCTTCATATGGTGTATTATGACTTGCATGTATCATTGGTTATAGTTTTCGAGTGGTTCGGGATTGATTTGGAAAAATGATCCTTATTTTAGAAGCTTTAAGTTGGAAGAGTTTACCAAGTTTGACTTTTGTGTATTTGACCTTGTATCCAAGTTTTGATGGTTCCGTCAGGTTCAGATGATGATTTTGGACTTGAGCGTATGCTCGGATTTGCATGGTTTTGGATCTATTTGGTGTAAATTGGCAATTTGAAGGTTTGTAAAATTCATAAGTATGATTGGGAGTTAATTTCGATGTTATCATGTTCGGATTGTTGTTTTTAGAGTTGGAATAGGTTTGATATGTCATTTGGAAATGGTATGAAATTTTTGTTTAATTCTGGATTGGTTAGGCTTGAATTGGATGCTTGGTTCGAAGTTTGAAATTTATGAACTTAAGAGATTGATCTTGATCATCAATTCGTTGTTTTGATGTTATTTTATATGATTTGAGGCCTCGAGAAGGTCCGTGTTATATTTTGGGACTTGTTGGTATGTTCGGACGGGGTCTTGAGGGGCTTGGGTGGGTTTAGAGGTTATTTCGGATCATTTCAGAGTTGCAAGAAATACTGGTTTTTTTGGTGCTTCACGATCGCGGAAGAGGAGACGTCATTGCGATGTGTCTTTTTGTCAGTGGAGCTAGTTGTTTAGCGCATTCCCGTATAAGGAATTTGGACAAAGAGATTTGAGCATTGCGTTGGCAATATGGTTTACGCGTTCGCGAAGAAGAATGTGGCAAGCATGAGTTTGTGAAACGTGTTCGCGTCTATGTAATCATCTTCGCGATGGTGGGTGACCTGATGGCCTTTGCATTCACTGGGATACTATCACGTTTGCATAGAGATTTTTCGACGCAATGCAGATTTTTGCTTCACGATCATGAGTGTACAAACTTGACCGCGTAGAGTACCGTTGGGCAGTACATATAAGTACTCTATTTCAGACCTTGAGCTCATTTAATCACATTTTGAGTTATAGAGCCTCGATTTGGATGATTTTTGTGAGGATTTTCACCACAAGGATTGGCGTAAGTATTTTTTTCTCGGTTTTGATTTTTTTCATGATTTTATCTTCGATTTTGCCATTTGATTGATGAATTTGAAAGGAAAATTGAGGGTTTTTGTCTAAACTTTTCTAAAGTGAATATTTGAGATTTGAACACCGAAGACAAGCCACCGGAGGCATACCACTGCAGTCACTATGAATCAAGAATGTATGCAAGTTTTGTAAAGGTTAAGCCACTCATTGGGGCTATGCATTAAATATAATGTAATATTATTTAGCCACTCTTTGGGGCATATCACCTCATATCGTACCCAACCTCGAAGAGGTCTCGGTCGTACTCGGCCTCAGGAGAACTCGATCGTACCCGGTCTCAATAGAACTTGGCGTACCCAGTCTCAAGAGGACTCGTTAATATCTCATGATACATCATTCTATACCCGGCCTCATGGAGGACTCGATCATACCCGACCACACAAGTGCTCGGTAATTACTTCACATCATGTCTCATCTTACCCAATTGATCAGTGGTTGCACAATAGGATTTCGAGTGCTGCTTGGTAAAGTAAAATAACCCAAACAGCTTTTCTCGGGCAATGTACAGCTTAAGTTGATCTCTCACCAAACAAAAAAGGTCTTCCTCCACTAGTAGGTTTTTTCGGAAAAACTCTATTTATTCTAGTGTGGATGGTAACCAGGACTATATTTCTTGGTTTTAATATGACTCCTTACAAGCATTGTTTCTATCTACTATTATCTAAAAATAATAAAGTTGTTAATGATTGTGGCCTTCTTCAACCGCCTTGACACCTTAATATCAAAGCACATACACATATACATATACACATGTACATATACATATATATACATATATATATATATATATATATATATATATATATATATATATATATATATATATATATATATATATATATATATATATATATATATATATATATAATGCAAGATCCTTTTCAAGAGGTGTTAGGATTAGACTCAGAAGGAATTACACTTTACAACCTCACGATACCATCTGGAATCATTTTAGGCTAGAAGATGCCACCGGTGAAGAACGAATAATGACATGGACATCATTATCCAGAAAGGCTTAGAACAGTTCAGGCTTACAACATAAAGATCATATAGAAGAAATGTTTACATCAAGTCATGCCAATGAAAGAAGGTCGCCTTACATGCCTTGTTGAAGAACTAGTTATGCTTCATGAGTTCTCACACTTCTAAGGCGATTATCTTCGCCTCCAGGAAATATCCAAAATCGGTGTAACAAGAAGACAGAGGATACAGTTATAATCACAAGATTCTTTACGCTAAGTCCTACTAGTTTCGCCTTTGATTTAACCTTGAATTGTTTAGAAATTCTTAAAGGGGTTTAAGAGCGTTTTGGGTGAACTAAAGCTGGGGATATCTTCTAGAATAGAAAGGAATAAAGCTATACCGCCTTTTTGTCTAGAAATTCCACCGTCCCAAGTGCCAAACGGGTCGCCTCGCACGGACCACTTCGCCCGGTGGGGCAGCTGGCGCAATTTGATCAAATGCAATCACCTCTTTGTCCTCATAACATGCCGCTAGCCGATCGATTGTGCCAAAACCTCATTAATCGTCAACTTTATATGTAGGAGAAAGTGTGGGGTGTAACATCTACGAAGTGTATTCTCATCCTTGTAACAGTCAAGCCAACTTCTTCAAGTGCTCCTAAATGATAGTATATGCATTCCACTAAATAGAAGCCTCATACAAAACACACAGCCTCAAATCTTATCACAGGAGATAATCCATCGGCCAGCCTCAAATCCACATATCCCATGTCACTACCATGGTCACAACAACTAGGAAACTAATTAGTCCTTCTAATTCTACACTCGTCAACAAGATATAAAAATCAACTTCATTCCTCAAATGAACAACCGAAAGATCCACCAACACACCCGCTTCTCAAAACTATACAGCACATCGAGATGGTGATCAAGTATCCATAGCTCTTCACATCCCATCCGCAACACAACAAGTCATCGGTGCACCAATGATATCGAGTGATCAACATCACATATGAGAGAATGGAATGAAATCAAAGGTATAAGCTTTAAGTCGAAACAAAGTCGCACGATAAGGAATGGAAAGTTTCTTAGATTCCCAGTAGCCTCTCGAAGATAAGTATCGACGTCATCATACCAATCTGCAAGACTCTACTAGATATTTGCTCATGACTCGTAGAACCTATGAACCTAGGACTCTAATACCAACTTGTCATGATCAAAAATCCTACCAAATCGTGATGGCACCTAACACAACCCGCTAGGTAAGCCAAGTAATATAAATCACTATTATAATGAGAAATCATCAATATTATTTTTAAAAAAAAACTACGAAAGAGTTCAATACAACTATCCTGAGGAATAGTAGTATAAGTCATGAGCCACTATGATTTAGATTTACAAAGCTGAAAAAAGAAATAAATACAAAATATGTTTGAAGGTTACATAAATAAAAATGAAGTCTTAATCTACCATGGACAGATGGTAGCTTGAATCTGGGACATAACTACAACTTCAATGCCTACTTTCATCATCTATAGTAACTCAGCTCCAAGAATCTGCACGCAAGGTGAAAAAGTGTAGTTTGAGTACAACCAACCCTATGTACTCAATAAGTATCTTGACTAACCTCAGAGATGTAGACACAATCACACGCAAAGACCTCGTGTTGACATCCCCAATCAATCTGCTCAATATGTCCATATATGCTACAATATCATCAAAATTGGACGGCAAATACCTCGTGCCACAATCACAATTATGCAAGATAACAAATTATTATCGAGATACATATCCTCACAACTCATCAATAAAGTGCACTAGGACATGATAACAACAAAAATGCTGATGGGATTCAATATACAAAACATGATTACGACTAAATAAATTATAGTAACGAGGTTCAAGTATTAAGACAGATGATCGCATATGTATCACAAAGTGCACACGTCCCAATCAAGGTATAACACAAGAACAAGAATGGATGTGTATTCATAACATATGTGTATCTACCTCCGAGGCTAGTATAGCATAAATCCCAAGATTAGTTCATCATGTTAAAACTAAGGCACCAATAGCTTTAACATTAGCTCTAGCATGGTTTATTACGCTCACGTAGTCAATAAATTGAATAATACATAGAATCAAGTAGAACACACAACCAAACAAGGCATAGAGTAATCTACAATCTACCCCGAGCATGGATACATGACACATGTATATACGATCGTCACCTCATATATACATACCCCCACATGTAACAAATAATACCATTATTAGAAAAAATTCTCTCAACCAGTGCTAGGCAAGACACTTACCTCAAAAAAGGTAAATCAATACTCTAAAAACGCCTTCCTATGTGAATCAAACTCCAAACGACTCGAATTTAGCCAAAAATAACTCAATAACATCAAATAATGACATAAGATCAAACTCAAATGATAAAGATCTAATATTTAATCAAATACTCAAAGTCAACCAAAACGTCAACCCGTGCTTGCACCCCGAAACGCAATACACAAATCTTGAATACCCATCTGAATACGAGTTCAAATATACAAGTTCATCTAAAATCGACTACAAATCGGGGTTCAAGTTTCTATTTTCACTTTAAAAAAGTTATGCCAAAACCCCCCATAATGCCCTTTCTTATCTTTCAAGCCAAAACCCTCTTTTCTTCTTTATAATTTCTTGATTTAGAGCCAAAATCAATGATAATTCATGTTATAATCATATATTCGAGTTAGGTTTACTAAGCCCAAAGAAGTAGATAAAAACTCCCTCAAAAATCGCCTCTTCCTGAGCTCCAAAACCTTGTGAGAAAAAGTAACTAAATTCTAAAATGAGTAAAAAATGCAATAGTTGTACCAGTCCTAATAAGATCCTAGATAATTTCGAGATCACATTTGATAACCCTAGCATAATTCTTGCAAGATTACACCCAAGATAGACTTTTGAATCACCCAATTTGGACTTAAAATGAGGCAGATATGTTGTTTTGAAGTTTTAAATGAAGTCTGAAAATTTCAGGGACATAATTAGTATTTTCGGAATTATTGCACCAAAAAATTAGCATTCGCAAAATCTTCGTTTTAGCACTCAAAACTCATTTAGAACCTCCAGGACACAAACCATATATGTATTCTAATCATAAAACACGTTATGAACCTACTCAAACACACAAAATACTGAAAATAGGTCATATTAACTCGATATTTATCGTGGTCAAACTCCAAATCCATAACTTAACTAGTCTCTCAATCAATGATTCAAAACACGCTCGAGCCCCTCGGACCCCATCCTTCATACCAAAAAGTACAAATACATTATCCAAACTTATCCAAAGGCTCAAAACATCCACGGAAACATCACAACAAAGAATCGAGGCTCATTGGATAGAATTTCTCTTAAGTTATTAAATCTTTATTCCTTCAAAAGAGTGTCTAAATTACACTTACACACTTCGGATTACTTTCAAACTTTGCGTACAAGTTCAATTCAATTAAGTAGACTTATGCAAAGTCTTGGAACACCAATTCGAGTCCAATAACATCAAAGTCAACTCTTGGTTAAACTTACGAACTCTTAAGTTCTTCAAATTGCCAACTTTCGACAAATAGTGTCGAATTCTTCTAGGAACCTCCAAAATAAAATCCGAACATACGTAAAATTCCAAAATTATCATACGAATCTATCAGAATAATCAAAACCTGTTTTCGAGTTTGTTTATCTAAAAGTCAAACCTTAGTTAACTCTTCAAACTTAAAGTTTCTAAATCGAGAGTCATTTTTCAATGAAAACCAAAACCGCCCATATATCCAAGTCATAATACATCATATGAAGCTACTCAAGAGCTCAAACCACCGAATAGAACGCTAAAGCTCAAAATCACTGGTCGGATCGTTACAGACATTAAGATCATAAATTGGATAATAGTTGATATGACTTAATGCATCAAATGATCTTGTCATACTTTGATGAATAATGAAATATTTTTCAGGTATGTTGAAATTACACTTAACACTTTGATAGATTGAAACAATTATATAATATTATATTATTTTTAAATGCTTTGATAAATTGAAATTATTTATTAATTTATTTTTCATGTATTTGATTTTTATATTGTATTTTTATATCTCTTGCTCCACCATGAGTGGAGGCTATGATACATATCTAAGTATTCTAATACTCATACATAATTTGTTTAAATGGTATTTGGTTTAGCAGTTTATTAGGAGCAGGATGGTCCGCACGCAAGCTAGGATTCCTGATGTAACGATCTAACTGGTTATTTTGTGTATTAGAGCCTTGTTCCCTTACTTGACGCTTCTCGTATATCTTATTGATATTTTTCGGGAATGGTTGATTTGGTTTAGGAATATTTTGGAAGTGAATTAGAACACTTAGTTCCATCTTTGGAAGCTTAAGTTGTAAGAGTTGACCAATGTTTGACTTTTGAGTATACAACCTTATATTGGTGATTTGATGGTTCCAGTAGGTTAGTATGGTGATTTGGACTTAGACATATGTTCGTATTTGGATTTAGAGGTTCCTATAAGGTTGACTCTATTTACCGAAAGTTAGTAATTTAAAGGTTTGGAGAGTTCATATGTTTGATAGAGAGTTGACTTTGATGTTATCGAACTCCGATGAGTGTTCTAAGACTTTAGATAGTTCATTTAGTTGATTGAAACTTGTATTCAAAGTTTGATTTTTTCTGAAATATCTAAGTGTGATTCGGACGCTTTCAGCGAAGTTGGAATGTTTGAAAGTTAAGAGAAGGACTTTGATCTTCGATTCTTTGTTTTGTTGTTGTTATTTATGTTTCGATCCTTTGGACAAGTTTGAATTAGGTATACGAACTTATTCGTATGATTGGACAGGATCCCATGAGGGCTCGGATGTGATTCGGTGTAGTTTTGGACCATTTTCTTATGTTTTCCAACTACTGATGTAAGGGTATACAAATGTGCTTCGCGACCATGGAGCAAGTCTTGCAATCACGGAGAAGAATTTTTAGTCGCCTAGTTTTTGTTGGTGGTGTTGCGGATAGTAGGTCACATTCACGGAGGGTTGTTGGCAGGTGCTTCACATTACATGTGGTTGATCACATTCGTGAAGGAGTGGAGCCATGTGGGAGGCTTGGCCTTCGCATTCCCGGGGGGAAGGCTCCCATTCGCGTAGGCTTGGGTGTCTGGCCATCACGTTCCCGAGGTAGACATCGCGTTTCTGTAGAGGAGATGAGATGAGGGGAACCTCGCGATGCGTACCCCTGGGAAGATTATAAGACATGAATTTTGGGATTTAGCCCTTTCTCTCATATTTTGAATCCTAGACTTGGAGAGGGGCAATTTTTCGAGGAGATTTTCATACTAGGAAAGAGCGTAAGTGATTTTGTCACGACCCTAACCCCGAACCCTGTCGTGATGGCGCCTCTCGTGAAGACAAGGCCAGCCAATTTAACCAAAATCTCATTTTAAGCAGTTAATTAACATGAAAACAATATAAGCATGATTTAATAGCAATAATTCGCGAAAATATAGTTAACCATAATAGATACCATCCCGACACAGCCCAAACCGGGGTGTCACAAGTCATGAGCAACTATGGATCCTGATACAAGTCTACTAAATACAATATCTGGCACTACTGTTTGAAGTACATAGAATCATCGCCTGGACGGGAGGAGTCAGCACTCCAGAGCGGAACCAACAACGCCTAAATCTGCACACATGGTGCAGGGAGTAATGTGAGTACTCTGACCCAGTGAGTAATAAATATAAATAATGACTGAAAGTAAGAAAGCACGTGAAGCACAAGGCATTCTATAATGAAGCAGTAAAACATCATTTGAAAACAGTAAATCAGTGAGAAATCAAGTAAAATCTCCTTTCAACAGGTAAAATATGTAATTTTTCAGGTAAATAATGTGAAGTAAAAAAAAGGTAGAAGATCGCCCCTCGAGCTCAATATCAACAAATCCGCCCCTCGGGCAATATCGCAGAACAGTACCAGCCCCTCGGGCTCAAATCTCAGAACAATACCAGCCCCTCGGGCTATCGCATGGAACAGTATCAGCCCCTTGGGCTATCACATAGTACAATATCAGCCCCTCGGGCTATATCTCACATCACAATGGGTACCCGCGCTCACTGGGGGTGTAAAGACTCCGGGAGGGGCCCCTTACGGCCCAAGCGCAATATCAAGCCACCTCGTGGCATCAAATCTAGGCCCTCGGCCTCATATCAGTCAAGCCACCTCGTGGCGTATATAAAGTATATCAGGCCCTCGGCCTCATATCAGTCGGTATATCCTTACATCTGGCCCTCGGCCGCACTCAGTCAGAAAATCATCACAAGCCCCTCGAGCATAGTAAAACAGTAGTTCTCAGCCCAAAAATATCATTAAAATATTATTTAAGTCTCAAAACTGAGTAAAAGTGGCTGAGTTGTAAAACATTGGGAAACAGCATGACTGAGTCCTAGCAATAAGTCAAAATAGTGAGGAAAC